>RJVU01050883.1:887143-930161 GCA_003731715.1 Anabarilius grahami | reverse complement strand
TATCAACTAAGATAACAGTCACTGTAAATATATCTATATTGCGTTTTTATTTTTGTGAAGTGGCTAAAAAGTGGTCATGTTTAGGTATAAGGGGTGAGTTAGGGGCTCAAATATATCTATATAATAGTAAAATATATTTGCATAAAAATATTAAATTTTTATATAAAAATATAATTTAAATATCGGGATTCGTATAGATTTTTATATCCTGTAACTGAAAGATATACTTTGCATATGGCAAATAAATGGTAAATTTACAAATTGCAGTTTGTACATAATTTATAAAGAAGATCTGCAAATGATGTGTAACACATTTACAAGTGAAGAATAGTTTACACTTTAGAATAGGGTATGCAGAAAGTGTTATAAATGACTTGTATACATATACAAATAATTTGTAACAGGAAAGTAAGGTCTACAAATGATGTGTAATGATTTATTCATGCATTTACACATCATCTGTAACAGGTGTTGAACAATTTGTAGCGTGTACTTGTCACGGCTACACAACCTGCACCTTCAGACACGGACACTTACGCCACGCCCACTCGTTCACAATCACCGGAATACTGAACACCTGTGCATCATCACCAGAGCCACATATAAGCACACCAGTCCCATTCACTCATTGTCTGGTCTTGCACCGATCCCTACACGTCACTCGCCCTCTTACTACCTGGACTTTGTACTTACCTGTTGTCTTCATCGTCTTCGTCTCCAATCCTGAGTCCTTCATCATCATCTGTGTCACCTTCTACATCTGTCAAGGAAAGTTATCATTATTATACCAGTTGTCTGTTCTACGTGTCAAGATTCCCAACCTGTGTTATCACCTGTGTCTGAAACCTCTGTCAATAAACACACACACATTACCTCATCTGGGTCCTCGTCTGTGTCTGACAGTACTGCAGTGTAAGTGCTGACTGGTGAGGGTATAGACAGCTGTCTTCTCTGACACACATGAAGTGTTTAACTCTGTGCACCTGATGTGAGCTTCAGTGGAAGGTAAAACCGTTTCAGAGGTTGACTTCATCACTAGACCCCACACACTCCACACAGAACACAAGTCTGTGCTGATGAGTGAAAGGATTTAATATAATCCACTGGAATCACCTGACTGTAAGGCATTTATAAATGTTTATCCACTTCAAAACAAATAAATTACTCTTCTTAAAAATAGTGCTTTAGCATACCTGCTTGTTTGTGCTTTTGTACACAGACCAGCTTACAACTTCATCAATAAATCATATACTGATCATTTACTAATGGTTTGTTCTACATTTGTTCACGATTAACAATTGTTTATTGAGATAATACTAAAACAATTTTGTCATAAATACTTCAGTTATTATAAGTGATAAATAATGTATAAATAATTATAAACCATCTACTAATGATCTGTTTGATTTATTTAATTGAGATAACTTACAACACATTTGTAAATTGTTAGCATAACACTAATCATTTATGAATGTATATTGTAATGTTTTGTAAATGATTCGTTCATCATTAACTAATAACTTATAAGTGTCTCATAACTGAACTAATAAAACATTCAAAAAATGTTAACATATCACTTATTAATCATATATGAATGTATATTCATGTTTTGTAAATGATTTGTTCATAATTAACAAATAATTTATAAATGACTTATAACTGAATTTATAAAACATTCATAAAATATTAGTATATCACTTATCAATCATTTATAAATGTATATTCATGTTTTGTAAATGATTTTCTAATCATTAACTAATAATTCATAAATGACTTACAACTGAACGTTATTATAAAGTGTTACCATATATTTTTATTTCAGTTTTACTAAAGTACATAAAGTAAAACTGAAATTAAAAAGTATACATTTTTTTTAGACATAATAAAAAAAATAAAAAAAATATTTATTAATAAAAAATTTAGTTTTATCTTAATGACACTAAAATAACACTGGTCCGCAATGCATTCTGGGATGGCCTTCTCCATGAAGTATACATAACATACTGCCTATAATTTGCCCCCCCCCTCCCAAAAAAAAGAGAAGTTATTTCAACTTATTTTACCTTTGTGTCGTGAGCACTTCTATGATGCCTTGTAAGTGGAGTAAGTGATTTCTGTAGATTCAGAGACACTTTAGATACACCCCAAAATGCATATGCAAGAGTGAATGTTTTCAGCTGAAGCAAAGCAAAATAATACTTCACAATTATTAAAGCGAAGATGATAAACAAACGACAAGGGAAAACAAAAAATGAACATACTGTACACAAGAGTGTAGGTAAGAGTTCATTGTTAGTCGGCAGCAGCACACCAGCTCCAGACAAACAATGACACTCAAAACTGTAATGATTCTATAACTAATATTATAACAACAGCATATCTTGGTTCCCTTTCGATACTTCACTTGTACTGCGTATGGGGGAAAAGTCTCCCTTTTTCCCCGCTACTGAAGCCTTTTCAATAACACAGTGCAACTGCATCGTTATTGGTTCACTCATTGCAAGTCGTTGAACCAATGACGGCGTGGCTTAGCTGCGCGGCCTATGGCGACAGAGCGCGCGAACTTTCCCGCCGAAATGGGCGGGGTAAAGCCCTATATAAGTGAGCAATTCGCCATAGGCTACTCAGTCCTTTCTCCTGCAGCGACGACTCATCTTCTCTTCGCTGATCCTCGCCGAAGCCTGCTCGCCTGGAAAGAAGCTCACCGCCTTGGAAGAAGCTCTGCCGCCGTCGAAGAGGCCCTGCAGCGGACCCTGCTGAATCGCCGGACTCGCAGCGCCTCGCCCTCGCCGACTGCCGCCTGCGCGCCGTCGACGAGCCGCCGCCTCCCGCTCCCGCTTCCGGTCTCAGCGCGTCTCCTGCCGCCATCCGGCGCATCTAGAGCTTTCTCCGCGGTTTACTACCGCTAAAAAGAGCACTTTCCACAGCGGTTTTCACCGCTTACGGTCCTCGCCGTTAAGAGCCACACAATCACCGTTTTCACGACGCCCCGGCTTTTTCTAATGCCCCACCACTGCACTACGTGCAGGGCCCCTCTGCAGGACGCAGACGGCCATGGCGAGTGCGTCGGATGTTTGGGCAAGTCCCATGCGGATGACGCATTTGCTGGGGGTTCATGCTCGCACTGCGAGTCCATGAGCCTGGCATCCTTACGCTCTCGGGCCGCCTTCTTCCGAAGTGTTACTGATCGCGCCCTCCTCTCGCCTTCCTCCCGCGAACCGGCTAGGAAGAGACAGCGGGGTAGACAGGTCCAGCGCTCAGAGCTGAGCGAGCTCACGTCAGCCCAATGCCCGCGTGCCTCGCCTTCTCCCAGCAGAGAACAGTCCCCGGTTCTGTTCTCCCCCCCCCGAACAACGTCCCTCAGCGGATGCGAGCGACTTTGTTTCATTCGGCGGATCTGATGACGAGCTGCCCGACGACTCCGTGTCTTTGGCAGCATCTGAACCCGAGCATTGGGTGGGCGAGTTGGACGACCCCGCCCCCCTGCCCCTGTTGGAACCCACTGATCACGGCGCGGGTATGGACGCGAACTTTTCCGCGTCCTGTCCAAAGCCGTGGAGGAATTGGACCTTGAGTGGGCCCCGCTAGAGGAGCCATCGTGAAGCCACCTGGACGAGTGGTTTCTCCTAGGTCGCCGCCAAGCCCCTCGACAGCACTCGGCCCCGTTCTTTCCTGAGGTTCACGAAGAACTGGCCAAGTCATGGCGCGCTCCTTACTCAGCCCGCCTGCACACTTCGCACCGGTCAGCCCTCACCTCGGTTGATGGCTGGGAGGAGAAGGGTTATGAGCATCTGCCGCCCCTGGATGAAGCAGTGGCCGCTCACCTCTGTCCGCCCGCGGCTGTGGGCTGGAAAACTAAACGTTCCCTTCCGTCCAAGCCCTGCAGGACCACTTCTGCCCTGGCAGGGAGAGCTTACGCCTCAGCGGGCCAAGCCGCTTCAACGCTTCACTCCATGGCCATCTTTCAGGTCTTCCAGGCCAAACTTCTCCACTCTATGGACAAGTCTGGCGTGGAAGAGACCGCCTTCAGGGACCTCCGCAGCGCGACTGACTTAGCCCTGCGGGCCACAAAGGCCGCGGCCCAGGCCATTGGGAGATGGATGGCCAGCCTGGTGGTGCTGGAGCGCCATTTATGGCTCAACCTGACGGAGATCAAAGACCAGGACAAGACGGCCTTCTTAGATGCTCCCGTCTCTCCGTCAGGACTCTTTGGACCAGCTGTGGAAGGTTTTACAGAGCGCTTCACGGCAGCACAAAAGTCTTCTCAGGCGATGAGACATTTTCTGCCCAAGCGCTCGAGCTCCGCGTCTGCTCCTAGCCGCCCCAGGCCTGCGCCGACTCAGCAGACTAAGCCAGCCCCTTCTGCCTCACAAGCTGCACCACCCAAAGACCACCGCCACCGCTCGCGCTCTTCAAACAAGCGCACGACTTTCCCGAGACGCCAGGGACCCCGGCCCAAGATTGTGCTGGACCCAGCGCCTCCGAAGTCGTCCTGATCGGCCAGAAAGGAAATGGATCGGGGTATGTCTCGCTACGGCCGGACCACCCCGAAAGCTCGCTCGCGCATGCTCCTCTCCGCCTCGTTTAACTCCGGGCGCGGGACACATGCAGTTTGCTGTAAAAGGGCCCACACTTGCTGCGCCCTCAACAACCGCCGTTATCACGGCGAAACATTTTTTACACACTCCTCAAAAGAGCTTATTTCCTCTTCTTCCCACATCGATGTGCGACCCCCCTTTAAGCGGGCCGCCATCCGATGTCATTCTACCCCTTGCTACCCGGGCAGAGGCTTGGCAGGCCATCCCCGGAGTATCAAGTTGGGTTCTGAGAACCATAAGTCTAGGTTACTCGCTCCAGTTTGCCAGAAGGGCAAATTCAAACTACGGTACAGCCAGACGATGTCCACGTCCTCCGGACCGAAGTTTTAACTCTTCTGAGAAAAGGGGCTATAGAAATAGTTCACCCTTCGCAGAGCGAGTCGGGCTTCTACAGCCGTTACTTCCTGGTTCCGAAAAAAGACGGCGGTCTCAGACCCATTCTGGACCTCAGACTTCTGAATCTTACCCTCATGAAGCGAAAATTCAGAGTGCTAACGCTGAAGCAGATCCTCGCACAAGTATGTCACGAGGACTGGTTCTGCTCGCTGGATCTGAAAGACGCTTACTTTCACATCCAGATAGCCCCCCGGCACAGGCGATTCTTGAGATTCGCCTTAGAGGGTGTGGCTTACCAATATACGGTCCTGCCCTTCGGGTTGTCTCTAGCTCCTCGCACTTTCACGAAGTGCATGAACACGGCACTCTCCCCTCTGAGACAGATGGGTATACGCGTTCTGAATTACCTCGACGACTGGCTCATCCTGGCCAGCTCGCGGACAGAGCTGGAGCTCCACAGATCCATAATCCTCAGCCACTTGCAGTGTCTGGGTCTCAGGGTCAATTTTGCCAAGAGCTCGCTGCTTCCCACTCAACGTATCTCGTTCCTGGGTGCAGTTCTCGACTCAGCCCGTATGACGGCAGTAGTCTCGTCAGAGCGCGCTCTGACCATTCAGCAGCTCGCGGCCTCTATCAAAAACAAAGCTTACCTCCCTCTGAAGCTTTTCCAGAGGTTGCTAGGGCTGATGGCTTCCGCCTCCCCTGTGCTGCAGCTCGGCCTGCTTCGTATGCGGCCTCTTCAGTACTGGCTAAAATTTCGGGTCCCTCCTCACGCCTGGCGGCACGGCCGCCTGCGTCTCAAGGTCAATCAGGCCTGTGTAGCAGCCCTGAAGCCCTGGACGAACCCCTCTTGGTTCAGTCTTGGAGTACCCCTGCAGGCGACATCACGAAGAACGGTGCTCTCAACAGACGCGTCCAACCTGGGTTGGGGCGCTCTGTGCGAGGGCAGTCCGGCCTTCGGCTCGTGGTCTCACGAGGAAAGCCATCTGCATATCAACTGCCTCGAAATGCTGGCAGTAATTCGAGCCCTGCATGCCTTCTAGGTGCATTTGATGGACCGTCATGTCCTAGTCCAATCAGACAGCATGACAGTGGTTTCGTACATCAATCGCCAAGGAGGTCTTTTGTCCAGCCGCCTATGCGCTCTGGCGAAACGCCTGCTAGAATGGGCTTCTTCACGGGTCCGGTCACTCAGAGCGACCCACATACCCGGAAAGAACAACCTGGGAGCAGATATGCTGTCCCGGAGCAATCTCCCCTCGGACGAGTGGACGCTCCACCCCCAGACGGTTCAAACCATTTGGGAGTCCTCCGGGAAAGTGGAGGTAGACCTCTTCGCCTCTCAAGGCAACTCTCATTGCCAAATCTATTTTTCAAAGAAGGACAATGCGTTGGCCCACTCTTGGCCCAACACCCTTCTCTATGCTTTTCCCCCAATCGCCCTGATCTCAAAGTTCAGTTCAGTTCATAAAAGCAGGCTTTTGGAGATTGAAACCATGATACTTAGATCTCATTTATACACTGCTGTCAAAAAAACTCAATTAAAATTGCATAAACAATGATTTTTAAAGGTTTCATATCTTGAATTTTGATTAAATATTTCAGTTGAATATTTTATCAGCTCTGAACAATGTTATGCTAACTGATGGCTAAAAAAGACAACTGATTCACTGCTAAATTACTTTTAAAAAAACAATCATGACCTACTTGTAATACTAAATGTTGAAATCATATCAGTTGAAAAGACTTGCAGAATTTACTTGTATCGATAACAAACACTGACACTTATAAAGGAAAATGACTAAGAAAAATGNGGGCGAGCCCCCTCCACGCTCAAAGTTTACGTGGCAGCCATTACAGCGTTCCACGCTCCAATTGCTGGCCAGTCAGTAGGTCGGAACAACCTTGTCACAAGGTTTCTGAGGGGTTCCAGGCGGTTGCATCCGCCACAGGCCCCTACGGTTCCTTCCTGGGACCTCTCACTGGTCCTCAGAGCTCTAAAGAGCCCGCCCTTTGAGCCACTATGGCTGGCGGACCTCAGGCCCCTGACGCTTAAGACGGGCGTGTTCAAGCGTGTTGGCGATTTGCAGGCCCTCTCGGTTAGCCCTGCATGCCTAGAATTTGGGCCAGGCGACTCTAAAGTCGTGCTGAAACCTAGGATGGGCTACGTTCCCAAGGTGCTTTCTACACCTTTCAGATCCCAGGTCATTTCGCTCTCTGCACTTCCCCCCTTGCCGGGCGAGCAGGAGCAGGAATCGCTTTGCCCAGTCAGGCCAATACGCATTTACATCGAGCGATCACGACTCTTTCGTCAGTCTGATCAGCTCTTTGTTTGTTTTTGTGGCCGCACCAAAGGGTCTTCGGTCTCAAAACAGCGTCTTTCACGTTGGATTGTCGACGCTATAGCTCTTTGTTATTCCTCGGAGGGCACCCCTTGCCCCAGTGGAGTTTCCATTAAAGACATTTGTGAGGCGGCCGGCTGGTCCATTTTCAGGCCTTCCTGCTAAGGTCTCCCAAGCACTATTTTCTAATACTAATGCGGGTCCTAAAGCTCTTGCCTGATCATAACCCTTCTTTTTTTCCAGTAACATTCCTCTGACCTTTTCTCTTTTGTAATGTCTCTCAGCCATCTCTCTTTCTATAGTCTTTCTTCAAATCTCCCTCTTGCTCACTCTCTCTCTTCCCCCATCATGAGAGTAAACGCCCCCTACTGCTGATTGGCTACAGGTATGTTGTTGTTCTTGGTCCAATCCACTTTCAACAGTATTTCTCAGAAATCGCTTACTGCACATTTAAATGCTGCCTGTAGGCAGCTTGCTTGGTTTCGGAACAAAACTTGTATCTAGTGGCACATTAGACATATACAGAGACACCATTATTAGAATACTTTAATCAATGTGGGAAAACAAATGAATCCTTTGAGTTATTAAACTTGTCAAGACAGCCAGACATGTATGCACACAAAACCATATTTTATCATCCCCTGCATTCTTCTCATTAAATACTAATACAACAATGAGTGATTAGCTTATTGTGCATGGTATCTGTGGCATTCCACATTCCAGTTTTATACAGTAAATGAGCTTAATTATTTATGATTACAGACTCACTTTGTCTCTCTTTTTTGTGTGTGTGTGACCCTGCACATTTATAACAGTCATTCAATCGTTATACAATTAGACCCTCATTAACTAATGATTCTCTGCACCAAAAATGTCATTACCATTCGCCTCATACCTCATGCACGAAGCTTTCATTTTTTTTTTTCTTTGCTAAACTGTATGAAAAGTGCACTTCAGTCTCTCAAAGTTCAGTTCAGTTCATAAAAGCAGGCTTTTGGAGATTGAAACCATGATACTTAGATCTCATTTATACACTGCTGTCAAAAAAACTCAATTAAAATTGCATAAACAATGATTTTTAAAGGTTTCATATCTTGAATTTTGATTAAATATTTCAGTTGAATATTTTATCAGCTCTGAACAATGTTATGCTAACTGATGGCTAAAAAAGACAACTGATTCACTGCTAAATTACTTTTAAAAAAACAATCATGACCTACTTGTAATACTAAATGTTGAAATCATATCAGTTGAAAAGACTTGCAGAATTTACTTGTATCGATAACAAACACTGACACTTATAAAGGAAAATGACTAAGAAAAATGCTTGAAAAGGCCAAGGACCACAGGCAACAAATTACAAAAGACAGCACCATGAGTGGGCAATAAAAAAGGATATTTTTCAAGCATCAGAATGAATTTATATTTAAGGTCACTTATTGACCAATGCTTTTAATGTACTGACCTTGAATGAGATTGGAGCTTAGCATTCGGTAAGGTTATGAACTTCAGCAGTTTTCTGCGCTCTGTGGGGTTCTGATGGACTTCAAAGAGGATTAAGTTCTTATAAAATGAGTTGATTCTGTTCTGATAGAATCAGAGGGGGGGGGCTTCAAATCATGCAAGTCAGAAAAAAAAAAATGACCGAAGGGCATAATTAAAATTAGACAGAAGTGACAGTGTTTGGGTTTATTTTTTTTTTTGTCTGAAAAAATAACCTATAAGGCTTGACTATTTCCTAAGTAGGCCTACCTAAAAGTACAATTTAGAATATATTCTAATATATTAGGAAGATCACACAAGAATCATTGAAGATCATAGGATACTCATTGATTCCACCCTTCTCATTGTTTCTTCTATCACACATCAATAACGTGTAGATCACAGTCTGGGAGTGATCAATCCAGCAACTTGTTCTTGTCACCGAGGCCTGAGATTGACAAAAACGCAGATACTTGTGCAAAGTCTCATGTCTGGCCATTGCTGCTGAGTGAGCGCATCGAGCATCTGTCTATCTGTGCGTCTGTCTGTCTGTCTCTGTCTGTCCGTCCGTCCGTCTGTCCGTCTGTTTGTATGTCTATCTGTCCATCCGTCCGTCTGTCTCTGTCCATCCGTCTGTATGACTGTCTATCTCTGTCCCTCTGTCCGTCCGTCCGTTTCTGTCTGTCTGTCTCTATGTCTGTCTGTCTGTCCGCCCGTCTGTCTCTGTCCGTCTGTCCATTTCTGTCCATCCGTCCGTCTGTATGTCTGTCTATCTGTGCAAAGCCTCATGTCTGGCCATTGCTGCTGAGTGAGAGCATCGAGCATCTATCTATCTGTGCGTCTGTCTGTCGGTCCGTCCGTCTGTCTGTATGTCTATCGGTCTATCTGTCTGTCTGTCCATCCGTCCGTTTCTGTCTGTCTGTCCGTCTGTCGGTCGGTCCGTCTGTCCGTCTGTCTATCTGTCCATCCGTCCGTCTGGACAGACAGACAGACAGAAACAGACTGTCCATCCGTCCATCTGTCTCTATCCATCCGTCCGTCCGTCCGTCCATTTCTGTCTGTCTGTCTGTCTATCTGTCCGTCCGTCTGTATGTCTGTCCATCTGTCCGTCTGCCTCTGTCCGTCTGTCCGTCTGTTTCTGTCTGTCTGTCTATCTGTCCGTCAGTCTGTCTGTCCATCCATCCGTCCATCTGTCTCTATCCGTCCGTCCGTCTGTCTCTGTCTGTCTGTCTGTCCGTCCGTCCGTCCGTTTATCTGTCCGTCCTTCCGTCCGTTTATCTGTCCGTCCGTCTATCTGTCTGTCTGTCCGTCCATCTGTCTCAGTCCATCCGTCCGTTTCTGTCCGTCCGTCGATCTGTTGATCTATCTATCTATCTATCTATCTATCTATCTATCTATCTATCTATCTATCTATCCATATGTCCATATGTCTATCCGTCCATCCATCCATCCATCCATCCAATTTTGTATGGCACCTGTGCCATATAGATTTTCACCAAAAACTAAATTTAATAGACCACCATGGAAAAAGTTTATGAGAGTTATGTAAAATTAATAGATGTATTTTATTGCCTTATAGAAGATGTTGTTTTGTCTGCAGAGTGGTGCCACACTAAAAATTGTAATACAAAGTAAACACACACACACAACTAATAAATGGTCTGTATAGACAAAATAAATTAACTTTCAACATCAGATATAAGCCTGCAGCCATATTTTGCAGTCTCTGAGGGTTTTATGTTGCACTGATAAACAAGATGAACCGCCCTCCTTGTCACTATGAGTTAATTGCCTCTAGGTTCCAAAACTGGACCACAAATGTTTATGCATATTATGTATTCATGTAGTTAGCTATCAGTGTTTATAATTCTCACTTTCCCAGTCCAGAAACAGATCCTAATGTTCCATAAACCCTTGAGGGTCAGGGGTGAGATCGTTGCTATTTTCTTTCAGCATGAATAAATAATTGACCCATTTACATAACATTTAGCTGCACCAGAAACATCACTCCACAAATTGTACTAAAAAAAAAAAAACCTAACAAAATGTTTGTGAGCATTTTTTTCTCCATTGTACTTGAACTACATAATACTAATACATGTGCCTTGAAGGAGAGGAAGAGGGCAGTGGTGGACTGAGCTGACCTGATTCATGTTACTCAGATTCATGATACTCAAATGCCTTCATCTCATTTTCATTCTCTGCTTACTAAACATCAGCAGTACTATTTGAGGGACATGAGAACATAAGGCACACACGTCTGTGACAGCACCAGGAGAGACGGTGCTCGAGATGTGTTTTTATGAAGCCATAAACATCGGCCCATCTGCTACTGCCAATGATCTCAGCAGCAGAAAGAAGTGCAGGTTTATGACTTCATACAAAGCCTACAGCACTGAATATAAACGAGCATGAGAGACACAACCTGCAGGTGATAGGAGAAACTCATTTGGCAGGTGCTCATCACATGGGCCTCTTTTGAAATCCTGGTTTAACTTTCTGAGTTATAAAACATACAAATGAGATGTCCCGTTTGGCTTTTGTGAGCACAGCTGTGAATTTAAATATGCAACATTCTATGCACAATATACATGTCTGGAAATTTTAACATGTCTGTTTGTGGTACTAAGAATGGCAGTATTTAATGAACTCTGGGTTCTTTTTGTTTTCATCCATGGCTTTTTGTGTTTTGGGTGATTCAAAATGTGAGAAAAATGCTTTATTGTCACACTAAATAATTATCTGGAAAACTTCAGTGTGATAGAAGAAAATTAGGCACTAAAGACACAATGACCTTGAAGCACTATTTCTGTTCCCCACAAAAATAAATTCATTATCTGTTGCACAAAAAGACAAACATCATTCTAATTTTGAATAACATACGCCCTGCCACTCAGAACCTGAGTGCATACGTGAGAGGAACTTTAGCCTTGAAACTTATACGAAACACTAACTGCTTTACATCAAAAAAACAGCGACAGTAATGGCTGATGTTATGATATAATGGCTGAATTGTCCGTTCTAATTGGAGCTACAATTGTCTGAAATGGTGTCACCATTGCAGTGATTAGAAATGATACACCACTCACCCTCTTGACCTTCCTCTACAGACCACACATGCTTTTACATAGCTTAATTGCATCTTGCCCACTGAGGATGTGGGTAATTCAATATAACGTCATGTTCTCACACTAGACTCGTCTGGATTAAATGTCCATCAAACTGCTGCAGTTTATCATAATACGTTTCATGGCCACAGACTACTCTAGTATTACAGAAACAATCTGTTCTATTCTAGCCACAGAGGTTTTAGAGATGAAATTTAAATGTAGAGGTTCAAATAAATCTAAATGTGTCACAAAATAATAAAGCATATCCCATATTCCATTTAAAGGTCTGTCCGAACAAAACTGATATGAATTACTGCCTAGTTGTGTGTTAACTGGCTCTCTGTATTGCAGTCTAATCAAATAATGTCATCAATAAAACAATATTTGTACAGAAAAAAGTACATTAAATCAGGTGTCAAAATCATTCATATATTGTCATAATGATTTGCCTCCATTTGTGGATGCCAGTGTCTCATAAAAGGTTTTATAAACCACCATAAACCAGATTTTACAGTTTGCTTTTTAATCACCACTGCAGAAGCAACTATAACAGTCAACATGTCTTCATCTGATCCTCATAAACATTTAAACACTAACAGTCAAAAGTTTGAACACACTTCACTGTTTGAGTGGCTTATGCTTAAATGATTGAGATTATTTTCTTACACAAATATGAATTGATCTTATTTTAGTATTAAAATACTTATTTAATATTAGTATTTAGTTATTATTTTAGTATTCTATTTTTTTGTCATATATATATATATACATACAGTACTGTGCACAAAAGTCTTAAGCCACCACCAGTTTTTTTTTTTTTTATATATATATAGTTTTAATGACCATCAATATTTATTTTTTCGGTCTTTATTATGATACAAACAGAAAATACAGGGTAATATACACAAAATGGCCTTCCAGTCCTTTTCCATTCCATTTAGGTTTAAGAGAGCCAGGTTCCTACTATTGCTCAAGTGTACAGGGAGGTCACTAAATACTTGCCACTTTAACTTTTTTCTGTTTTTTAATACTGCATACAAATTTCCAGTATTTGGGTTATATTCTAATAAAGAGTCTGAGAAATAATTCTATATTATACCATTGCTAAAACAACATCTAATGGTGGCCTAAGCGCTAAGACTTTTGCACAGAACTGTATATATACAGTTGCAAGAATAAGAATGTGAACCACTTGCAGAATCTGTGAAAATGTGCAAAATTTTAACAATATAAGAGAGATCATACAAAATGCATGTTATTTTTTATTTAGTACTGTCCTGAGTAAGATATTTTAAATAAAAGATGTTTACATATAATCCATAAGACAAAAAAATAGCTGAATTTATTAAAATGACCCAGTTCAAAAGTTTGTGAACCATTGATTCTTAATACTGTGTGTGGTTACCTGAATGATCTATGACTGTTTGTTTGTTTTGTGATGGTTCTTCATGAGTCTATTGTTTGTTCTGAGCAGTTAAACTGAGCTCTGTTCTTCAGAAAAAATATCCAGGTCCCAAAAATTCTTCAGTTTTCCACCATCTTTTGCATTTTTGATCCCTTTACAGCAGTGACTGAATGATTTTGAGATCCATCTTTTCACATGGAGGACAACTGAGGGACTCAAACACAACTATTATAAAAGGTTCAAACATTCACTGATGCTCCAGAAGGAAACACGATGCATTAAGAGACGGGGGGTGAAAACCTTTGAACAGGATGAAGAGGTCCAAATTTTTCTTATTTCGCTTGCATATATATATATATATTTTCATTTAGTGCTGTCCTTCAGAAGCAACAGAAGATACTTGCATGTTTCCTGGAAGACAAATTAAATACAATTTACCTTGATCTTCAAATTCCAAATGTTTTCACCCCCATCTATTAATGCATCATGTTTTTTTCTGGAGCATCAGTGAATGTTTGAACCTTTTTTAATAGTTGTGTTTGAGTCCCTCAGTTGTCCTCAGTGTGAAAAGACGGATCTCAAAATCATTCAGTCACTGCTGTAAAGGGTTCAAATATGCAAAAAATGCTGGAAAATGTCTCAGGTTACTGATGTAACCCTTGTTCCCTGAATAAGGGAACGAGACACCACGTCAATGACGTAATGGGAACCCTCTGCGTATTGCGTCGTGAAGCACTTCTGTATCCAACCAATGAGGAAACGAGACGTCAGAGGCGGGTGATGTCACGGACCAGGAAACTATAAAGCATACCCAGAACAAAGAACGCTAGGCGCTCACAGGTATGCAGGGGGTACGGCAACGTGACGTAGCGTCTCGTTCCCTTATTCAGGGAACAAGGGTTACATCAGTAACCCGAGACGTTCCCTTTCATGGGAACTATTGACGCTACGTCAATGACGTAATGGGATCGCTATCCCAACTACGCAGTATCGCCAAGTCCCTGTCTATTATCTTGTAGAACCAAGGAACCCAGAGTAGAAGTTACGTCTAGGTTATAAAACCTAATGAATGTGTGCTGGGATGACCATCCAGCTGCATCACATATATCATTTAATGACACTCCTGACATAAATGCTTTAGAAGCGGCCATACCCCTGGTAGAATGAGCACGGACAGCTAGAGGACATGGCTGTCCAGAAGCTTTGTAGGCAAGTGAGATGGCCTCGACCACCCACTTGCTCATCCTCTGCTTAGATGCTGGGCCCCCCTTCTTAGGGGACCCGTAACATACAAACAGCTGGTCTGTTTTCCGCCACAGGGCAGCTCTGTGGACGTAAGCATCCAAAGCCCTAACTGGGCAAAGCAGATTACGTTTCTCCTAATCCGAATTTTCAAAAGGAGGAGGACAAAAGGCGTGGAGTACAATAGGACCCGGGACGTTGGTAGGGACCTTTGGCACGTAGCCAGGTCTGGTATGCAGGAAAGCCTTAACCATACCTGGCACGAATTCCAAGCACAAAGGGGCAACCGATAGTGCTTGTAAATCTCCTATTCTTTTCAGGGATGAGATTGCCAGAAGAAATATGGTTTTTAGAGTAAGAAACTTTTCTGACACTTCTTCTAGTGGTTCGAAGGGTGCCTCAGCTAACCCTTGTAACACTATAGCCAAGTTCCAGGCTGGAGTTCTTGTACGCACCAGAGGCCTCAGCCTCAGAGTACCACGAAGGAAGCGTATGACTAGGGGGTCTCGACCCACCGAGGAACCCCCCACAGGAAGATGATAAGCCGAGATGGCTGCTATATATACCTTCAATGTTGAAGGAGATAGACCTTCTGAAAATTTTTCCTGAAGGAATTGAAGCACAAAGCTGATAGGAGACTGGATAGGAGACTGGACAGGGTCCATATTACGTTGACTACACCATGTAGAGAACAGTTTCCATTTGTACATATACAGCTTCCTTGTGGAGGGAGCTCTGGATTGAAGGATGGTCTCCACAACCTCGGTTGGGAGACCGGAGTCTATGAGCCTTGCCCCCTCAGAGGCCAGGCCCACAGCCTCCATATCATCTATCATCTATCATCTATCTCCCCCAGCAGGTCAGCCTGATATGCTTGCAGTATTGACATCGTGTGCAAGCATGCTGCAGCCTGACCTGCTGCCGAATAAGCCTTGCCCACCAAGCCCGATGTTGTCTTTAGAGGCTTAGTGGGCAGTGTCGGGGTCTTGAGGGGCGATGCAGACTCGGGCGAGAGATAGCTCGCGAGCGTCTCTTCAACCCGAGGCATCGCCCCATAGCCGTGGTGTTTCAGCCCCATAATATTGCTATATGTTGATGTTTGGGGGCTGTAAACACGGTATTGCACAGGTCTATTCCACGACCTCAACACCTCGGTGTGGAGGTCAGGAAAGAACGGCAGACCCCGACGCTGGGGTAGTGACCGTGCGGGGAGAAAGCGCTCATCAAGTTTACTTTTGGGTCTATTGTCGCTTCTCTCTGCGGGTCAGTCTATTTTTAGCTTGTCGACTGCCCTAGTCACTACCTCCAGCAGCTCCTCATAGGCTGGAGACGAGGATGGCGAGTCCTCATCTCCAGTCTCGACGCTTACCACGTCAACCGGGGGGAAGAAACCGCAGCGCGTGCTTCCGCAACCAAAGGAGAGACACTGGGTCTGACAGGTAAGGGAAGCGATAAGGCTAGGCCCGTCTCTCCCCCCTCTGTCAGATCCATCTGTGATCCCCACGAATGCAGCTTCCGCTGTGCCTCGGCAACAGTGGGACCCGATCCGCGGGGAACACTCGCTGCGGCGCCCTCCTCGAAGAGCGCCCGGCGTGACCTCAGCACTCTGAGAGTGAGCCGTTCACAGTAGGGCTGGGCGATATGTAAAAAATATTTTATCGATAATCGCCTTAAAAAATATCGCGATATCCGATAATATCGCCTACCCGAGCCCCGCCCCCGTCGGAGACAACATAGCCGACACACCAGTTTGGTTGCACTTTAATAGTCTGCAAATCAGTAAGCACAAACTTAATTTAATTAAAGGTTTGTTTTTCTTTTCTTAGTTTGTGCTTTAATATAAAACATTAGCTTAGTTATGTCAATCNATCGCCCCATAGCCGTGGTGTTTCAGCCCCATAATATTGCTATATGTTGATGTTTGGGGGCTGTAAACACGGTATTGCACAGGTCTATTCCACGACCTCGACACCTCGGTGTGGAGGTCAGGAAAGAACGGCAGACCCCGACGCTGGGGTAGTGACCGTGCGGGGAGAAAGCGCTCATCAAGTTTACTTTTGGGTCTATTGTCGCTTCTCTCTGCGGGTCAGTCTATTTTTAGCTTGTCGACTGCCCTAGTCACTACCTCCAGCAGCTCCTCATAGGCTGGAGACGAGGATGGCGAGTCCTCATCTCCAGTCTCGACGCTTACCACGTCAACTGGGGGGAAGAAACCGCAGCGCGTGCTTCCGCAACCAAAGGAGAGACACTGGGTCTGACAGGTAAGGGGAGCGATAAGGCTAGGCCCGTCTCTCCCCCCTCTGTCAGATCCATCTGTGATCCCCACGAATGCAGCTTCCGCTGTGCCTCGGCAACAGTGGGACCCGATCCGCGGGGAACACTCGCTGCGGCGCCCTCCTCGAAGAGCGCCCGGCGTGACCTCAGCACTCTGAGAGTGAGCCGTTCACAGTAGGGCTGGGCGATATGTAAAAAATATTTTATCGATAATCGCAAATCCTGCAAATCAGTAAGCACAAACTTAATTTAATTAAAGGTTTGTTTTTCTTTTTGCAAATCAGTAAGCACAAACTTAATTTAATTAAAGGTTTGTTTTTCTTTTCTTAGTTTGTGCTTTAATATAAAACATTAGCTTAGTTATGTCAATCATTTCCACACTGCTCTTATCAAGTGTTTGAAATTAATTTCGTTTCGTGAAGAGAACTGTTGAATTGATCAGAGTTTAACGGAGTTCATTGTGAAGGTGGACATTCTGGTGGTGATCGTAAGAATGATGCACGTTGATGTCAAATGTGTCTTGCCTATTTTTTCTTGAGGTCCGATGTTTCTCTTTCATTTTTGGAAGAGAAACATCGGACACATCATGATGATACGTTTAATTTATGTAATTTTAAACGCATAGCACTGTTTTTTAAACTTGTAGTTAAGCTATAATGTATTTGTTATTTGTCTAAAAGCGATTAAAAACAATTTGATTCGTTCTGCATCACCAAAAACGGAAAGGTTATTTTTTTTCTCATGTTTTAGAGCTCCGATGTGTCCTTACAGGCCTCTTATAACGAAATAATAATAATTAAAAAAGCATTATTTATTTGGAAAATAAGTAATTACAAATGTTGTTTGTGAATTTTATGTTTCATTTATTTTGATAATGATCAGGCTGTGATGTCAAGCAGTGTTATTGAGGTGTGAGCGCGAGGCGCCGGCGTGATCACTTGAACTGCTTCCTTACACCAGTGAAAACAACTTAAAATAGGCTAGGCTACTCATTTTTGGTCATACATAAACTGTAAAGAGTTTAATCATATCTGTGTACACTCACAAAGAAAACTTAGTTTCCTTTTGAACGTGTTTGTGTGGAGAGCGTCGCAAAAAAAATAAATAAATTAAAACAGCATATGGCTTCAGTTTTTTTTCTTTCATTTAGTTAATCTGTTAATTGTTTAAGTGAATATATTTTGAGTATTTATTCGTTTTATTTAGGCTATATGAGTTTATTTGCACTGCAGATGTGAATCCTCCTTTCTGCTGTTTGCGCGTGTAAAACGAAACCACTGGAAAACAAATGTGGTTATTTTTAACGAGTCATAGACATTTAGGCTATCCATTCTAATTTAATTCAGCCTTTTAATTTTAATTTAACAATCTTGTCGGTTTAAACAGAAATGTACATTATTAGCGCCGCGGCTATAGGCCTAGTTGATGTCACACGAATCCAATATAGTCTGTTACACACACATGCGTGACAAAACTGTGTTTACGGGAATTCTTGAATGTTTTAAAAATAAAAATACATTGTTAATAAGCAAAATCAAAATGTTAATTTTATAAAGAGTAGCCTAGGCCTATTCGATTCCTGGCCTTAGGTAAATGTGATTCCAGAATAGATTTTTTTATTCCTAACCCTATTAATTAGCTAGCTAGCTACTAGGCTACAAAATATTTCATTTAGACTATGCTATGTGAATAAATATGTGAATGGTAACTACAGGACTATGTTAAATAAAAAAAAATTCTCTTGATATTGGCGATCGTCTGTAACTGACTTTTAGTATCGACATTGTGATACTTGCAAGACATCGTCGAAATACGATAATATCGTCATATCGCCCAGCCCTAGTTCACAGACAGCTCCCTCGAGAGTGTGTCCCCACCCGAGATGAATCGAGTGCAAGGAGGCACACACCTTGTGAATTGCCGCACAGTCTTTTCCGCCATTATATATATATATATATTGTCTTATAGTGCTTCGAAACTCTTGTCCTCAGACGAAGAGATCACTGTGTATAAGATATAACAGGACAAACAACACCAAATAAGACATACAAGATACAGAGAGCGCTAGCTTAAGACAACAGAAGCTAGCGTTCTTTGTTCTGGGTATGCTTTATAGTTTCCTGGTCCGTGACGTCACCCGCCTCTGACATCTCGTTTCCTCATTGGTTGGATACAGAAGTGCTTCACGACGCAATACGCAGAGGGTTCCCATTACGTCATTGACGTAGCGTCGATAGTTCCCATGGAAGGGAACTAAAGAATCTGCAGGACCTGGAGAATTTTTCTGAAGAACAGAGTTCAGTTTACCTGCTCAGAACAAACAAGGGACTCATGAACAACCATCACAAAACAAACAAACAGTCGTAGATCATCCAGGTAACCACACACAGTTTTGAGAATCAGTGGTTCACATACTTATGAATGGGGTTATTTTAATAAATTCAGCTTTTTTTTTGCTTTTTTTTTTTTGTCTTGTGGATTATATGTAAACATCTTTTATGTAAAATATATTACTCAGGACAGTACTACATAAAAAATAACATGCATTTTGCATTATCTCACTTATTTTGTTAAAATTATTAACATTTTCACAGATTCTGCAAGTGGTTCACATACTTTTTCTTGCAACTGTATATGTATTAATACTGTATATATATATACAGTGGATACGGAAAGTATTCAGACCCCCTTAAATTTTTCACTCTTTGTTATATTGCAGCCATTTGCTAAAATCATTTGTTCATTTTTTTTCCTCATTAATGTACACACAGCACCCCATATTGACAGAAAAACACAGAATTGTTGACATTTTTGCAGATTTATTAAAAAAGAAAAACTGAAATATCACATGGTCCTAAGTATTCAGACCCTTTGCTGTGACACTCATATATTTAACTCAGGTGCTGTCCATTTCTTCTGATCATCCTTGAGATGGTTCTACACCTTCATTTGAGTCCAGCTGTGTTTGATTATACTGATTGGACTTGATTAGGAAAGCCACACACCTGTCTATATAAGACCTTACAGCTCACAGTGCATGTCAGAGCAAATGAGAATCATGAGGTCAAAGGAACTGCCTGAAGAGCTCAGAGACAGAATTGTGGCAAGGCACAGATCTGGCCAAGGTTACAAAAAAATTTCTGCTGCACTTAAGGTTCCTAAGAGCACAGTGGCCTCCATAATCCTTAAATGGAAGACGTTTGGGACGACCAGAACCCTTCCTAGAGCTGGCCGTCCGGCCAAACTGAGCTATCGGGGGAGAAGAGCCTTGGTGAGAGAGGTAAAGAAGAACCCAAAGATCACTGTGGCTGAGCTCCAGAGATGCAGTCGGGAGATGGGAGAAAGTTGTAGAAAGTCAACCATCACTGCAGCCCTCCACCAGTCGGGGCTTTATGGCAGAGTGGCCCGACGGAAGCCTCTCCTCAGTGCAAGACACATGAAAGCCCGCATGGAGTTTGCTAAAAAACACCTGAAGGACTCCAAGATGGTGAGAAATAAGATTCTCTGGTCTGATGAGACCAAGATAGAACTTTTTGGCCTTAATTCTAAGCGGTATGTGTGGAGAAAACCAGGCACTGCTCATCACCTGTCCAATACAGTCCCAACAGTGAAGCATGGTGGTGGCAGCATCATGCTGTGGGGGTGTTTTTCAGCTGCAGGGACAGGACGACTGGTTGCAATCGAGGGAAAGATGAATGCGGCCAAGTACAGGGATATGCTGGATGAAAACCTTCTCCAGAGTGCTCAGGGCCTCAGACTGGGCTGAAGGTTTACCTTCCAACAAGACAATGACCCTGAGCACACAGCTAAAATAACGAAGGAGTGGCTTCACAACAACTCCGTGACTGTTCTTGAATGGCCCAGCCAGAGCCCTGACTTAAACCCAATTGAGCATCTCTGGAGAGACCTAAAAATGGCTGTCCACCAACGTTTACCATCCAACCTGACAGAACTGGAGAGGATCTGCAAGGAGGAATGGCAGAGGATCCCCAAATCCAGGTGTGAAAAACTTGTTGCATCTTTCCCAAAAAGACTCATGGCTGTATTAGATCAAAAGGGTGCTTCTACTAAATACTGAGCAAAGGGTCTGAATACTTAGGACCATGTGATATTTCAGTTTTTCTTTTTTAATAAATCTGCAAAAATGTCAACAATTCTGTGTTTTTCTGTCAATATGGGGTGCTGTGTGTACATTAATGAGGAAAAAAAATGAACTTAAATGATTTTAGCAAATGGCTGCAATATAACAAAGAGTGAAAAATTTAAGGGGGTCTGAATACTTTCCGTACCCACTGTATATCTATGTATATATATATACACACACACACACACACACATTAAAATACATATGTGAAAATATATAGCTCTGGTCCCATGCTAGAGGATCATATTTGTGGGTCCTTGTTATTTAAGAATTGGAAAACCCCTGATCAATGCTACACAACACTAACCCATAAACAGACATCCTGCAGATATCAAAGAACATAAACTGCAAAACACACATTATTGAATAGAACTAAGCTAACTGAATAAATTACTGTATCTTGCACTGGAAATAGAACTGGAAAAAGATGCCAATAACATTAATTTAACTTTCTTTGAAACATGAAAAACTTTCCCTTTTTCACAGTCCTGCTGAGAGGCATCTGAAAATAGAGGCAAAATGTCACCACGCAGTGATGACTGATCATGAAAGTGGGTATGACTTTTTGAGCACAGACTCATGTGGAATGATGTGAGCGTGTAATTCAAACTTTAATTGCCTATACCCAGTGTAACTGTTCCCTCTGGCAACAAGGTGTAGTGTCTTCAGAAGAGAGCACCCAGAGCCATTATTTCTCCTCTCTGTTCTGCAGATGAACGCAGAGTCCCACTGTACAATATTAGTGTTGGCATGTTAATATGAGGACGTTTAAAAGCCCCCTTTAACACGTCAATAAGTGGCACTACAAATATGAATGCTCTGAAAATGAATAGTGAAACTGTGTCAGATGTCTCTATTTAAAGCGCCTAACTGACATAAATTACTTCTTGGGTATGAGGGGATTTAGACCAACCATTGAAGTGTTACAGAACATATGAAATGAGAAGTAAAATAAACAGCCAATCAAAAACCAAAACTGTATTTAAAAGCAACTTCCATTATGATTCTGATGTGTTTTATAGGCTGTACTCAAATGTCTGACAGGTTATTCATTACAAAAGGTTACAGTGTGAGAATTACTGTCAAACTGGTCAGACTGACAGTCCCTTGCAGTATACTTGGATTAAACCCCTGTGTGGGGCATATATGACTCAGAGAACAAACAGTGTGTTTCTTATGTCTAAATGACTCCATGTTGTGTTGAAGCCCTAAAAACAAGTCATTAATGTGCTATCGGGCAGAAAACAACAGAAAAAAATGTAAATGGAATCTGATTTAGCTCTTGGGAGCTTTAATAATGTGCATGCTGTAAAAGCAACTTAGTGGAAAAAGATGGCTTCTCCGGAAATAACATCAGTTAATGCTTCCAGGAATTAGTCATTTGTTCAGAAGTCATTCAGAGGCCTGCGCAAGACTTTAAATAAACTGTTCTCCTTTTAAATTTCCAAGGACATCTGAGAGGTCACCATGATTTTGCCAAGTAAGACATGTTCCTGGATCAACAAATTTTGTTGATCCTGGAACAAAATCCCTGTCTGCAAGCATAGTCCTAACCCTACTCCTAAACCTAATCATAAGTTATCCCTAAAATCAGAGGGAAATGATGGGTGAATATCACTGATACTTTAACCACTGGTTGCAAGCCTAAACTTTATTAAACTGTGAATCGTCCCTCAAATCTGATTGGTTGATTGGAATGTTGTTCCAGGATCAACAAATATGTTGATCCAGGAACATGTTTTTCCATGTCCATCTTAAAGGGGACCTATAATGCCCCTTTTAAAAGATGTAATATAAGTTTCTGGTGTCCCCAGAATGTGTCTGTGAAGTTTCAGCTCAAAATACCCCACACATCATTTATTATAGCTTGTCATATTTGCCCCTCTTTTGGGTGTGAGCAAAAACACCCCATTTTTGTGTGTGTCCCCTTTAATGCAAATGAGCTGCTGCTCCCAGCCCGCTTTCCAAAAGAGGGAGGGGACTTAACAGCTCGCACTTCGGTTGATCAACAACAACAAAGCTGGAGAATCTCACGCAGCCAAAATGATGATTGTCAGTAAAAGTGTTCAATCCAGTCAGACTCTGATGGAGAGACTCAGGAAGAAGTTACAACTTTTAGAATGCAACTGGAGATTTCTTAACGGTTAGTGGATAAATTTATGTAGTTACTGTGGAGTTCATTCAACTCATCGACTAGCATGTGCCGTCATGTTAATCTTTTGTGCAAATCCAGCATCAAATTGACCCTCTTTGTGAAGCAGTCTGGCGTAAAATGACGACATGGCAACAACACGCTACTACAACAACTCTTCCTCTTCTCTAAAGAAGCACAACATGGCCTCGCCCCCCTTTGTTGCATGTTCTCGAGGGCAGGGTTTATGTAAATTTTAGGGTTAGTGATGTCACTAACTCAGGAAGAAGCTTGTTGTAGTTCCTACCAGCTCTTTGTTGTAGTCCTTAAACAGCAAATTCTGTAAAAGAAAATATCTCTCTTTGCATTGAACTTTGAATATCTTAACTTTGTAGATATTGTTTATGCTCTAACAGCAACATTACACACAAAATGCAGCGTTGATGGTGTACAAAGATCTAGAGCTTGTTTGCATACACAAAAATCTTAGTGACATGATATGAAACATCTGCGGTATATTGGTCCTCACAGACACCTGAAGTATTTGTCTCTTCTCAGCAAAGTCTCTGTTGCATTGGGTATTGAGAAACTTTTACTGTGCAGATGTTGCCAACGGTTTCAAGGGGCTATTCCAATTTTCACCACTGAGACTTTTATAACACTTGCATGGGCTTATCGGAAAAACTCAAACTGTTACCTAGGCAACTGCTGCAATACTTAGAGATAAGTTAACAACCTCATGCAGCGACCTTAATCATTCAGTGAAACCCAGTTCAACTTCACAACCCATCTTAGACAATGTTCCTTGCTTCTCGTTGCTGAAATAATTCAAATGAAATGCTTAATGCTATGTTCTGATTAGCTGTGTCAGTGAGCTTATAATTGCTAGTGGTCTTTCTTGTTTTAATTCAGAGGAAGAACTAATATTGCAGCATGATGCAAGTGCTCCCTCAGTTGATTTCAAATGATACTGCATGTCCTTGCACAGTCAACAAATTGGGCTTCATTCATTTACATACACATTTATATCAGCAATACCCCAAAAGGTTATCTGTGACCACCATCAGATTCCAGACATTTTTCCTTTTTTGTCCTAATATACACTATTTCAATTACATTTAATTGTAAAATAAATTAAATGTAAAAAAAATAATAATATCTCTATATTTCAAATAGAGAGTGCCTTTAAAATTTAAATTTAAATATCAATTTAACTTATTTTTACCTTGGAAAGCAATTTATTAAGAAAAACTTGAACGTTAGCTTCACAAAGCCTTCACATTAGCCTTATTTAAAAAAGTTTTTAAAAAATTCTTAGGACTTTTTCTGCAAGAACATATCAATGTGAATGCACTTTATATGAAAAAATATTGTTGTGCTGTTGTTGAGTAAGGGATCTCATTCAAAACATGTGTGAGAGATGTGCTGAGGTTGCCTGAGCACAGCACCTCATGAGATCAAAAAAAAAAAAAAGCCTGGCTTCTGACGAGACAACAATCTTTTGCTAAACAGAAACAGTCCAATTCTATATAGAGTCTACACAGAGATATGCATCAAATGTCATATTATTTCAGCATAAGAGAGAAGAGTTGCCCCCCACCCCCACCATTATGGGGCCCTGGAGCCATGAAGGACCATCTACACCTGATATAATGTTTCTATAGTTCTCTCACTGTGGTCTTACACTGCCCCCTGCAGGAAACTGCCCTGTACACAACAACCTTTTGCCATACTTGTGCATAAGTTTTTTTCCTTGACTAAAACACATACATACTCATGTTCACACAGATCATTTGTTTGTTTTTGTTTTTTTGTTTTTTTGACACAGATAATTTGAATATGAATTCCTTAATCAAAGAAGCACCAGAGGCAAAAATTACAAATGATGCAGACACAAATTCAAGCATTTCCTGCCTAAATGCTCAAAATCAGTGGCGTCATTCAATATTTGTTGTTGTTTGTTTATTTTTGGAGGGGGGTACCAGTTCTGACATTTCCTCCGAATACTGTGAGTAGTAGTGTAATTTTATAGCATGCATGGGGGCCAGGTTCAAATATATTCATTTATAATGAATATATATTTTAAAATTATATTTTATTTAAATGAACCAAATAAAATCTCTCTATCTATCCAGGGGCGGTTTCTTCATTAGGGCAATAGGGCGACGCACCACCAAAGTGCGAAAGGGACGGATTTTTTCAATCACATTCAACCCCAGTTAAGCTAGCTGTCACTGCTAGACTGTTTGTTTTTGTTGGCGAACATAATTGTGCCATATGTAGAATTTCGATCCTACAACTAAGTGTATTTTTATGATAGCTGTAAAGTGACTATTGTAGGGTAATCAAAATAGCCTATAATAATTAGTCTGTGCTTTTTGTTTTTATTTATTTTAATTTTTAGTTTAGTGTATTTAACTTGTGTAAAACATTTTGTTTTTAGATTGTAATGTTACAATGTTAGAATGTAGGCCTAATGTGATTTGACCACTTTTTTGCACATAATATAGCATAGGCCTATACTACACGGTTACATTCATGTTTGTTTTCAAAGCCTTCAATATGAACATTGTTTGAAGGACAATATTGGGCAGGATGTTTTTTCATTAAATACAGATATATTTTTTTTTTAGATCCCAGCCCTGTGGCATGCTTTAAATACTGAATTTTCCCTGTTTTAGATAAGCAGCAATGATACATTATTATATCACTTTTTAAATAGTTATCTCACAGTTATCCTACACTCATTCCTGCATTTCTATTTGTTTTTGTTTTGCGCCCCCCAAAAATTTTTTAGCACCAGCCGCCACTTTATCTATCTATCTGTAGGAAAGCAAGTGAGAATGTGAGTTCAGTAGGATGACACTAGATGCCGCTCTGTGCTTGTACATACAGAAACAGACGAGCGAAGAAGTCTTGGGGGTCCAGTTTCATGTGTTTCTGGGATACTGGAGGACTGACTGTGCTGTGAATGTCATGGCGACCAACAGCGAGCAACTTTCTCGTGGTTTCGTAACTGAAACCAATCAAGAATTCAACATCACAGGTGAGAATTAGTGTGTGAAATATTTCCCAAAAATAATGTCTGCTTACTTTAAGAATACGACGGAAATGACTGAGCTGAAGGCTGTTATAACAGACGTGCGTGGCTTGTTTGTTGCAAAGCCTGTTGCGAGTGGGATGCTAAGCTAATACAAGCTAACGAGTCTTTGTCCGCGTGTTCCGAGAAACGCTCAAACAACGGGATTTTTCGACGGGTTACTGCTTTCTACGCACACGTAATGTAATAGTATCCAACCAAACGGATTAATTAGACAGTACCTGTAAATGAGCAGCCAACGCAGTTAGCAGAACACGCTTGAGTTAGCCATTGTAGGATGCGCGTGCAGAGTTAGCCGCGCGGGAGGCGAGTATCGATTTTGTCTTCTGAATGAAACGACGCGAAAAAATAACGTAAGTATTATATCCGTATACATAAACAGTAAGAATTTTTATGTTATATCGATATTAAAGCTTACATAAAACTGTGTCGTCTATTCATTAGGTGAATAATATCAAAACAATCAAGCGACATGTCTCGTGCATCCTCTCTACCGTGCTAGTCGGCTTGCTCAACTGCGTCTAGCACTCATTTAATGTAGTAAAATCAACTATTTGTATAATTATGAATCCGAGTAACGTTAGCTGTTTGTAAAAACAGCACTGACTAGGTAACTATATTCTGGGTATACCAAACTATATTATACTGGGAAATGTATATTCTAAAGTGCTGCTGGTTGCTACTGTCGGTTGTATGTTTACAACCCGTTAACGACGCACTTTTAAAAAATAATATTTTTTAATTTTTCTTTGTATCCAAGGTTGTCTTAATTGGAATATTTCGCTATTCCACTGTGTTAAGACCCAGTTATATACTTTTTATTTATGAACCGTTGCAATAACCCACATTAGGCTAACGTACTTATGTCTTTACTGTCGCTATTCCAGAATATTAAGAATATTGTATGTCCTGCATCGTTTCAGTCTTCCACGTATTACAGCCTATTTATATATCTATGTCTAAGATATTTAAGCGTTCATAAAAATGTCGTCTATTCATGAGGCGAATAATATCAAAAACAATTAAGCGAGGCGTCTCGCGCACCCTCTTCACTAAGCTTGTCGGCATGCTGCGTCTAGCGCTCATTTAATGTAGTAAATTGCACTATTTGTATATTTGCGAATCTAAAATTAAGGATATGGCACCTTACACATTTACAAGAAATCCATTTAATTTATTGTGATTTTTACAGTATATAGGGCTCAAACTATGGTTAAAATTTTGTTAGTGTTAGTAATTGGAGAGAATGAGCAGGAGGTCTTTACAGAAACATAACTATAGTATTT
Organism: Anabarilius grahami; assembly: GCA_003731715.1. Lineage (NCBI taxonomy): Eukaryota > Metazoa > Chordata > Actinopteri > Cypriniformes > Xenocyprididae > Anabarilius > Anabarilius grahami. The sequence continues at coordinate 902,711 of RJVU01050883.1, read as the reverse complement.
GTTAGTTTGGGTTTGAAAGACAGCTAGTGATAAGCTAGCCTTCAGTAGAGGGATGCATTTATTTTTGCTCTTTCATCTAAGTTAGTTACTATCCTAGTCACATTCAGTATGCTGTTTCAGTACCCTCCTGCAACATCATAAATTATGTAAAAATCAGTCCTGATTCACTGGTCGGAAAGTCATCTTTTTGTTTGTTTGTTTGTTTTAATTGTGTGAGATTCAAAAGTGATTTGCCAGGCTGATGTTATTATGCAACAGCCCTGCTTATTGAGTGCAAAGAAGCTCTATGTATTCAGCCAAGTGGGTCAGATATTATGTAAGAAGCCCATGAAACATACTTTCAGTCTTTATATAAGTTTTATATGTTTTATATGTTTTTATTTATTTAATTTGAGGTTTTTGGCCCAGCCATTCAAATTTGTATTTGTACTTCCAATATTTTCTCTGGGTGCATTACCCCCCCCCCTGTATAATTATGAAGCTATAACTTAAACACTTGCTGGTAAACAATGGTATGTGGTTATTTGAGCCCATTTAAATTGAATCCTCCCAGGACTATCTCAAATCATTATTGCAGTGGTGACTGACAATCCCATCTCGCTGCTTTGGTGACATAAGCAACATTCACAACAATGCATCACAGAAAACAAATTCCAGCCATCCTATTTCTTGAGCCAATACTATGGAAGACATTGGGGCCCATCACCTGCTTGGCTACTGACATTATTCAAAATATCTTCATTTTTGGGTGAACTATCCCTTTAAGTTATATATTTGTTTTTCCTTTCAGAGTGAAAACTGAGGGTCAACGCATTTTGTCCTGATTTACAGAGCAAAGGCAACAGAAATTATCACCAAAACTAAGATTGGGAATCAGTTAAACCACTTTTTGAAATGGAGTGTGCAGTGAACACTGGTCCTGGTAAGTTACTATGTTTTTAGCCCTTTACACAGTCACAGTGTTTGCAGTTTGCTTTCAACATGTGGAAAGCTGATAATGGCAAAGTGATTGTTAGTAAAAGATTGTGAGCTTTCCATGTATTCATATATTCAAACATTTTTAGGAATACCATATGTTATTTATCTGATAAAGAGATATGGTAAGAGATGGCAAAGTCTGGATTGTCTTATAACTTTTGAATATAACTTTCTTTAAACTGTTAGAATACACTTCTTTCATAAGGTAGTTATGTTCAAATAAATAAGTTTGTAAACACTGTGTCTTGCCTCCACAGATGATGAGCCCTCTGAGACTGCTGTTCCCTATGAAGTCATTAATGTTAAGGATGGGAGTGAGACCCCCAAAAAGAAAAACAAGAAACATAAGAAACACAAAAGTAAGAAGAAACGTAAGAAACGTAAGGGTGAAAAAGACAGTAGCTCTGAATCTGGAGTTGAGTCAGATGGCGATTCCCGAACAAGAACAAGGTTAGATTTAGTTTGGTTGCTTGGCAATGTTGTGTTTTTTTTGTTTTTTTTCATTTATGCTTTGTTTCTTTTAAATTAAATGTGATTTTCTTTTTTTACAGTGTTAAAAAAGATGGATCATCTAATCCTGAGACTGATGCCACAAAAAACTGTACAGAAGGTATATGCATATTTTCTCATCAGGCAAATTATTACATATGTATGTACAATTTTGAACCAATTTATTGTGAATTCAGTGAGAGTTTTAATCTGAAAAGTAGACATACAAATATATGTGTCCTTTCAGACCTCAGTGATGTTGAAGCTGATTCCAAGGTTAAAAAGCAAAAACATCGTGTTGGGAAAAAGAAGAAAAAAAGAAGGCGGAAAGAGGAGGAAAAGCAAGAGAAAAAGTCCTCCTCTCGCTCAAGATCGGGGAGTAGCTCAGCGTCAGGGTCAGAATCGGAATTGGATTCCAAACAATCACAAAAATTGCTGGCGGAGTCTTTAAAGTTGGACAGGAAGTCACCGATCACTGCAGCTAAAGGTTCAAAAGACAAATTTAAAGATGGCACACCGCAACTGGAAGATAAAAAGAGAGATATGACTTCTGATCATAGTGAAGAAGAAGGTTTCAAACTAGGAGGGAGAAGAAAGATGTCTCCTGAGCCTGCACATGCACTAATTGCAGAGAGGGACATAAAAGTGGAAGCTGTTGGCGAACATGACAGTTTTGTTAAAGCTCAAGAACTTCCTGATATTATCCCTAAGCTGGAGAATGTGCACAAAGAGCAAGTTGTGCAGAAGGACGTCTTAAAGGAAGCAAATGGGAATCAGAAAGAAAAGAAAAAACTGTCCCTCTCCAGGTCAAGGTCACGATCACTTTCAGACACTGGGAAAAAAGGGAAAAAATCCAAACATAGTCGCTCCAGAACCCCAAAGCAGTCAACGGGTAAATCAGGACGTCATAATGACAGATCATCTTCAAGGGACAGGTCTGTGTCTGCCTCTGGTGGGAAGGATCGAACAAAACGAAGAAGCTCAAGGTCACCATCTAAAGTAACAAAGAAAGCTGGACGCAGGTCAAGGTCGCTCTCTGGAAGAAGAGGGTATCGCTCTGACTCAAGGTCTCGCACAAAGACCAGAAGATCCAGGACCAGGTCCCCACGGCGTGGTCATCGCTCAAGATCTAGGTCAACTGGAAGACCAATACGTTCACGCTCAAGATCAAAACAGTCTGTTTCTCGGCGGAAGAATCGGCGCTCGAGGTCGCGGTCCAGATCTGTACGGCGAGGAAGACACTCAAGATCTCGCTCTCGAAAGAGGACACCTGTTTCTCGTACGAAGCGGTCAAGGTCTAGATCTGTCAGAAAAACAAGGCGAGCACGCTCAAGATCCGTTGTGGTCCTTAGACGATCTAGATCACGCTTGAGAAGAAACAGAAGGTCCAGATCAAGATCCGGTCGTAGAAGATCAGGTTCAAGAAGCCCAAGGCGTAGAACTAAGTCTCGGTCCCCTCAACGCTCCAGGCCCTCTGAGTCACGTTCTCCTGCAGTCCGTCAAAGGAGGTCAAAATCTAGGAGCCCTCGTAGCACAAAGTCAGAATCAGTATCTCCTCAGCGACGTAAAAGATCAAAGTCACGGTCATCCTCACATAATTCAAAGTCTGAATCCCCAAAATTGAGAATGACTAAAAAGCAAAAAGGTAAACGGTCAAGGTCAGTTTCTCAGAGAAAGACATCAAGATCTAGATCCATTTCCAGGGAGCGACAATCATCAGATAGAAGTATGTCCCCTACTAAGAGAACACACTCGAAATCTCCCACTAAAGAAGATGAGTCCTTAAAGGATCAGAGTTTAAAAGAAACCTCAGAGACTAGATTGCAGGTTTTGGATGCTGTGGAGGAAAATTTGGAAGTAAAAGGGACAGCAGGGTCAAGTGGATGGATACCAGTGACTACTGAATGTACATCTGTGCAAAAGCCATCAAATGAAGACGTAACATCATCAGAATGTGACACACAATGTAAAAAAACCGAGGAGCCCGAAAATCCCTCTGAATGTGAAGGAAGACCAAACCGATCCAGATCATTGTCCTCAGAGCCAGTTCCTCAACATGGTACTGCAGGGTCAGATGAAGATGATCGATCAGGGAGCTCACGATCACCTTCACCAAATACAGTACAAGAATCAAAGTTCTCCAACAGAGTGTCTCCTGTTCAAAGAAAGCGCTCCAGATCAGCTTCTTCCACCAAGAAGAGGCGGTCCAAGTCGAAGTCTGTCAGCAGCAAGAGGAGGTCAAGGTCTCCTGCCAGAAAACGCAAGTCCAGGTCTCCCTCACATAGTCGTAAAAAAAGGACAAAGTCTCGGTCGCCTGTTCGGAAAAGGAGATCACGATCGAGATCAGCCAATCGAAGGGCAAAATCAAGGTCTAAATCTCACACAAGGACAAAGCGCTCAAAGTCAAAATCCCCCAAGCGGAAACGGTCAAAGTCTAGATCACCAGCTCGAAAAAGGAGATCCAAGTCGCGTTCCCCTGCTAGAAAGAGAAGATCTCGTTCACGGTCAAGGGCCCGTCAGTCACGATCCAGAAGGTCACGATCTGTCTCACGCCGGAGGAGACCAGCATTTCGAGGGCGATCTTTTGATAGACGAGATCGATGGAAACGTGAACCAAGCCATTCCCCAATTTTGATTCTCCGTAAGAGGAGGTCCACCTCAAGATCTCGACGCAGTTCTAGCAAGACCCCACCGCGTCTCACTGACCTAGGTAAATATGCTTTTTGCTTGTTATCATTTTGCTCCCTTCTTGTTAACATGAATAAAATAAATTAACTACAAAATAATAGCAAGAAATGTCTGTCTACATCACAACAATTTGAATTACCTCTCCCTTCAGATAAAGATCAACTGTTGGAGATTGCGAAGGCAAATGCTGCTGCAATGTGTGCTAAAGCTGGAATGCCCATACCTGAAAGTCTCAAGCCGAAGGCAATTCTGCAGCTACCCCTGCCAACCCCAGCTCCAGCACCCTTGTCTTTGCCTCTGCCACTGCCCGTGCCCAATTTACCTATGAATCTGCCAATGGGTATACCGGGTATGCCTGCAATGCCAAACATGACGATGAACGCTGCCGTGGCAAGTATGACTGCGGCAACCATGACTGCTGCTCTCTCAAACATGGGTGCCCTGGCCGCTATGCCCCCGATGCCTCCCCTTCCTACAATTACAAACAAGCCCCCTCCAGCACCCACACCTAATCTTGCAAGTATTGAGGAGGTGAAGAGAAAAGTGGCTCAACAAGCTAACAGCATTAGCATCAAGGAGTTCACAGAGGTGAGATTTTGTTTTTGTTGCCAAGTAAATCATAGATTATTTATACATGTATATTGGGGTCAGTAAGATTTTTTTTCTTTTTTTTTTTTAAAAGAAATTAATCCTTTTATTCAGCATAAATGCATTTTAATTATGATGACCGGGATGGATGGGACATGTTCAGTTCACTTATTTTTGTCATGGCCATGAGATATTAATTAGTGGGAACATCATTAACTTGTGGGAATGTGATATGTTGTGGCCACGAGATCATTTTGTCGAGGTAACACAATTTTTTCTTGTGGCCATGAGTTTAATGCACAAACAAACCTGCATGCGAGATAATGAAATCAGTGAATGGTTTTAAAAGACTGGAATGGAATAGATCATTTTTTTCTTGTAGGCCTGTATTACTATTTTATGTTCTTGCATATTCTTTTAACATTTATTGATAACAAAAACTTCTTTCAAATGCTGTATATAGGCAACATTGCACTCAATATAATATAGGCTAATTGTCAAAAAAAATGCAAAATTAAGAAATTATACTTTCTTAATTCAAAATAAAATATTAATCCCAGGTTGCTATGGTCACGCTGGTTTATGAAATAAACTCATGGTCACAAGAAATAATGTCGTTCCCTCAACAAAGGATCTCGAGGCCACGACTTCACATCGTGTGGCTACGACATAAGGATGGTGTTACCTTGACAAAATGATCTCGTGGCCACAACATATCATCTTCCCAGGAATTTATCTCTTGTGGCCATAACGAATCTAATTGAACCGAACATGTCCCCTATTGTTTGATTTAAAAATATTAATTGATGATAAAAATTGATAGACTTTACATCGTTAGAAAACACTTATGTCACATAAATGATGATCTTTTAAACTTTTAATTCAGCAAAGAATTCTGAAACGTAATCACGAAAATATTAAGCAGTTTACTGTTTACAACAGGGGTGTCCAAACTTGGTCCACTGTCCTGCAGAGTTTAGCTCCAGCTTGCCTCAACACACCTAACTGGAAGTTTCTAGTATGCTTAGGAAGACCTTGATTAGCTGGTTCAGGTGTCGTGTGTTTAATTGGGGTTGGAGCAGCCCTCCAGGAGCAGAACTGGACACCTCTGGTTTACAACATAAATAATTGAAAGTGTTTCATGAGCATCAAATCAGCATAACTAGATTGATTTCTAAAGGATCACGAGACACTAAAGACTGGAGTAATGGCTGTTGAAAATTCAGCTTTGCAATCACAGGAATAAATTACATTTTAAAATATTAAAACAGAAACATTTTCAAATTGTAATAATATTTCACAATATTACAGTTTTTACTATATTTTTTTGATCAAATAAATGCAGCCATGGTGAACATAAGTCTTCTTTTAAAAACATTTAAAAAAACAAAAAATCATTCTGACTCCAAACTTTTGAATGTTATTATATATAACAACTCCTTTTATTATCAGTACTGATTTATTATTTTTTTTTGCAAATCACCTTTTTGTTCTTTTTTTTTTAGAAATGTAAACAGATTGCAGAGAGTAAGGAGGAGATGAGTATTGCACGACCACATGTTTCAGATGATGAAGATGATGAGACACGGGTGAATGTTCTGTCATTTTGATTGAATTGTCATTTTTGATTTAAACCTTTTCTTGGTCTCTGTTGCTTGTATTTACCTCTTTATGTTTTATTTTAACTATTTTGCAGTAACCCACTGTCCTTCTACTGCATCTCGTATACAATCCCGGTGATACACCTGTGGCTCGCATTTGGGATAAAGGATGAACTCTGCCAGAGGCCTGTTTTTGTCATGTAAATGAAGCTTTCGTTTACTCACAGGAGTTGGACGTTTGAGCATTTGGACACTTGAAGCTACATTGATTTCAGTGGTTTATTTCAACAGTTATCTTTAAATTGTCAGTTGTTGGAACAACTGCAAGCTACAGGAACCTTTTTTACCATAGACTACCAGATTAGGCCATTCAATATGTCTACCTGCCCAGACTGATGGTGAAACGTTTCGCTTTCAGGCTTGTTTTTACCTTCACTACATATGGTGCCTCTTGATACCATTAAGAAGGACCTCTGGTAGATTTAACTCAGATTTATAGGTGTAAGGGGGGAAGGGGGGCGCAGCTTAGATCACATGTCAGGTCTGTTGGTCCACACTTAACATAGAGACGTGATTGTTTTAGGAGTATTTTGTTTTTCTTGTCTTTTAAAATTCATTAAGTGTTAATCACTTGTTTAAATACATAGATGAAGATAATTCTGTTTTTGTTCCTTAACACTTTTGTGAACTTTTAAAGCAAATTAAATGTTAGGGTTCAGAGTTGTGGCTGTACTTGAGTGCTATATTAATGGATGATATTTGCATTGTAAGGGTTCTGACCACAAACTTTCTTTTAGTTACATCGGTTAAACCTTGCTGTGCTGCTTTCTATGGACTGACGTTGTGGTCTGGCTTTATCTAAAATAATTTTCACAAAGAATGACACTCATTGATGAGATTGTTTTTGTTTGTTTTTTTTTTCCCTTCATTTTTAGTCTATCATACAGTGCATCCTTGTAAACAACAGTTCATGATGCGGTTGTGTGGTAAACAATGCTGTTTTTATCTTTGTGAATGAAATATTTGACCCAGCAGAGCTGCAGGGTGGGATGCTGTATTTTCAGTAGTAAGAACGTCACCCATCACCATTCTAGATGGGGGGTGATTAAAATGCATATGATTTACATAAGATTATTGTTTAGATGTACTGTAAAATGTACTGTATACTGTGTAGGTGTTTTGTCAGTTTTGTTTTTACCTCTCCCCTCCACTGTTTTTTTTTTTTTTACAATGGTGGAGATCACTTTTCCCATTTATCTAAGAAGAAATGTGATGATGGCACAGATCCTACTAACACACTTAGAAAATGTTTAACTCTTAAGGTAGACACATAAAGGTTAACAGTATTTTCAACTGGGATGATCCACACTATGTTAGCTTTAGATTTGGCACTGTATTGTTGTCCACGGATAAGAAGTGATACAAACTTTTGTCCAGAGCTTCTTTCACCTTGGATAGATGATATAGTGATTATGGATTAAGTTTAAAATGTATTAATATTAACAGATTTCAAACTGGAAATATGAAGCATTGTGAATGGTTTCATTTTGCCATTGTTCACTCAAAGGGATAATTCACCCAAAAAAAAAAAATTCTGTCATTTACTCACCTTCATTTATAAACCTCTATGACTTTCTACTGCAAAACAAGATTTTGAATGACACGAGGGTGAGTAAGTGAGGACAGAATTTTCATTTTTGAACTATTTAATTGGATAACTTATGAAATGAATATGGCCATGTTGAGGTCTCCTTGAGGTTAGTCTGGAAAAGTTCTGCATTTAAGGTACAAGCCCACATTCCTTGCAACATCCTCAGTTATGACAAAGCATTTTTTTTTTTTTTATCATCACATTGTGAAACATAATGGCACACTTTGTATATAATGCAACATCAAATATTAAAGGAAACAATCTAATTGACTTTGAAAAGGTGTTTATTATTTTCTCATTTCATTTGTATTGATCAAAATAGGATTCTCCTTTCAGTAGCTGTGCAAGGAGACAGCGGCAATATGTTTTAAACTTTTAATAACAAAGTAAGCCTTGTCTTTATGGCAGAAATGGTAAGAATACTGTTCAGTTTTTCTCTAGAATTTTTACAAAGCGACTTGGCACACGATAGACTTTACAATGTAAAAATATTACTAAACTAATTAGTATTAAAGTGTTAATTTAGATTAATGTTGAAGGCAAGTTAAGGCCTAATCCCTTATTTGAGGAAAATAGTCACTTAAATCTTTAGACAAATAATTTACATGGCTATATATCTTGCCATTTTTTAAGTATTTGGTTTAATCTGGGTTTGTTTTGACATCCGCAGTGTCAAAAATGTTTCTTTACAAATAAAAACACTACAATTTAAATGCACATATGTAAAGTTTGTAAACTTAACGTGGTTCAAACTTTTTGTGTCATTTTGTTGTGTCAAAAAGTATTTGGACACGTCGGCCACACCTACAAAATGTGTGAATGAATTAGAAAATTGAAAACGTACATGTAGCATAGGTTGCACCAATAGCACTTATATGGGGCATTTAAGCAAGAATATATAAAATACAGAGGCACATTGCCTATGCTTTCATATATTTTGGCCAGAAAATGTCGTTTGAATTTAATATCAGAAAATGATATCAACATAACATGCGTCATTTCACAGTATGTTCTCTTTATTATGTCGAAGAGAGTAGCTAATGTACCAGTGATCTACGGCTCTGCTAGTTCAAGGACAGCATATCATAGGCTACATAGTACATGACCGTAATAATCTCTTTTCAGGCACAGTAAATGTAGAGTCTATAGACTTTCATGGCAAATGTTTGCATGTCACATATTTTGATATATTATTTTTTTTCACTTCCTGTCATTTTCAGGGATGTCTTACTGCCCCCTGCTGGAATCATTGATTATGTTGAAAAAGGAAACGGGAAGTTATCGAGTACGTACGTCGACAAAGCTAACTGTTTTGCGCAAATGATGGTTAAATATAGAGGTTATTTATTCTTATAACACCCAGCTTAAAAGACAAACATATTATTTAGTTTAAAAAGATCAACTGAACACGTCAATGCCGATTTATAAATCGGTTCCTAAAGTAAGTGTGAGCCGTTTAAGGATGATGACATTTCCATACAGTATAGACAGATAGCTTAGCTTGCCACGCCATTAATTTACACACAAATTCAGTGGGAATTAAAGTTATTTTGCGACCTGGACAGTAGTTCCCTATCTGTTCCATATTAACATTATGCAGCAGTCAAATAATGATGACGGCGAGGCCACCGTGGACGTGCATTTTACCGACCTGACTGATTCACTGGTGGCCTGGAAAGTTCCTGTGGATGTTTTTGCCATTGAAAGCCCTTTAAGAGTGAGTAATACTGAATTCATACTCCTGTATCCTTCACATGAATCTTATTTAGACCTGGCATGCATATATAACCAGAATATATAGACCAAAGATGCATCTTGGACTTTAAAATTGCCTTTAAAACAACAAAATATCGAGTGGTATATATTTTCTAGAAAGATAGCACCAGCACACTTTTTAAACATTTCACACACACACACAAAAAAAAAAATAAGCAAAAGATAAACTGCACTTTCTTGTCAAACATAGCAGACGTCCATATTTAATGTGAACTACAGAAAATTATTATTTTATTATTTATTTTTAAGGCATATGTTTACTTGGTTTGACATTGTGCTATCAAATGCAAAAGTTAATGGTCCATATTGACGTGATAGCAGCAGTTGTTTGTTGTAGAGTTGTTGGCTTCACATTTGTTGTGAATGTGTCTTTCTACTTTGTCCAAAAGATGCTCTGTTGGATTGAGGTCTGGTGAACTCATGGAACCAGAGATAACTTGCTCTGTGACATGGAACTTTATACTGCATAATCTTCACAGTAATCTTGTTTAATGAGCTATAAGCAGATATAATCTTTCACCTAATTATATGATGCAATCATAATTTGATGATTAAGAAATTGAGATATGGTTGTATAAGTTGTTGTGAGGTAAGATTTTAATATTCTATTGATGGACTTGAATGTCTGAAACTTGGAAAAGACTGGCTTTTTATAAAGTGTCACAACTAGTATCCTTTAGACTAATGGATTTTTTCAAATAATTGGACATCAGTGGTGTTACTTTAATTTCCCTGAGAGCTTCTTTCTTCCTCATTATAAAAAAAGAAAATAGGAACTTGGGTAAATAACATTCTCATTGTAAAAGTTTTTGACTCATTCCAGAATTTTTGTGTTTTTGTTCCATATGGTTTATCAAAATGAAACATTTCAACCATTTATCTTAGTGCACTCTATGTTCTGAAGTACAGTGGGTACGGAAAGTATTCAGACCCCCTTAAATTTTTCACTCTTTGTTATATTGCAGCCATTTGCTAAAATCATTTAAGTTCATTTTTTTCCTCATTAATGTACACACAGCACCCCATATTGACAGAAAAACACAGAATTGTTGACATTTTTGCAGATTTATTAAAAAAGAAAAACTGAAATATCACATGGTCCTAAGTATTCAGACCCTTTGCTGTGACACTCATATATTTAACTCAGGTGCTGTCCATTTCTTCTGATCATCCTTGAGATGGTTCTACACCTTCATTTGAGTCCAGCTGTGTTTGATTATACTGATTGGACTTGATTAGGAAAGCCACACTCCTGTCTATATAAGACCTTACAGCTCACAGTGCATGTCAGAGCAAATGAGAATCATGAGGTCAAAGGAACTGCCTGAAGAGCTTAGAGACAGAATTGTGGCAAGGCACAGATCTGCCCAAGGTTACAAAAAAATTCTACTGCACTTAAGGTTCCTAAAAGCACAGTGGCCTCCATAATCCTTAAATGGAAGACGTTTGGGATGACCAGAACCCTTCCTAGAGCTGGCCGTCCGGCCAAACTGAGCTATCGGGGGAGAAGAGCCTTGGTGAGAGAGGTAAAGAAGAACCCAAAGATCAAATGGCTGCAATATAACAAAGAGTGAAAAATGTAAGGGGTTCTGAATACTTTCTGTACCCACTGTATATACTTCCGCCATAATTTGTTTAATGGCAGCTTATTGAAGTAGTAGCCGGTGCTTTCAAGAAATGGAAATGTATTATACTTCCCTGCATTCCTTGAGTTTAGGTCTGAAATATTGGAGTGCTTTACAAGTCAAGTAGCTGAGTGAATAAACAAAACAATAAAAACGCAAATGCACTCATTTGTTTGCTTTTTTCCCTACAAGATTATTATGACATTGGAGTGTTGAATAGGTGTGTTTGTCACGGCTGAAGAAATTTTCCACTTGACGTCACTTTTGTTGAGCTGTTACACAAATCCTAGTCATCAGACAACCTTAAGTCAAGTTGTAGACATTGTTATTAATGTACTAAAGAAATGACCTGTTGTTTCAACTACCCTTTTTTTTATACAGTTCAGCTTAGAGATTGATTTACCACAGTGACGCACAGCACAGTTTTTGTCAGTTTCTCTCATGCCTGTTGATAAATGAACATTTGTTAAAAAGACTTTGGGACATAATACACACAATAATGCAAGCATTGATATCCAAAGTCTAGAAGTTGTGTATAGCACAAGTATATATTTCAGTTCAGGCAACATGTTTCTGGTGTGTGCAATTTCCTAATAGGGTGGAAACCTTGAGTTGAATGGAAATGGGATGAGAGCATAATAGAGATTGGAAAATAGTCTGCTGTTGAGAATGGAGAAAATGGAAAACCTGTTCCATTGTTTTTTGCAATGTGGAAACAGGAAGCAAGTTCTAACATTCATTGCAATGAGGATGGTTCTGGTTCTAAAATATGATTTGAAGAGCAGGTCATGTAACCACATTAGCTAAATTTACGTGGACAACTTTTGTTTCAATCATAGTGAAATCATTCTAATTGATGAATATGAATGAAGTGTTTACATGAACGCTAAATAAAAGCCGTTTACACCTGGTATTAAGATGCGTTTTGGTCGATCGAATCACAAGTGGACGACAGTAAGTACAGGGGTAAATGGGTCTAAAATGCTTTGAGCTTGTCCACTTTCAACCACTTCCAGAGGTAGTCAATAACGCATTTGACCAGATTGCTTTCATAGTGTAGATGCTTATGTGGTTGAATGTGTTTGAACAACCACAAAAGACCGCCTACTCTCTACCTACTGATTTAATGTTTAAACATTATGGGAAGCGTGCTAGTCACACAGAAAAGAATTTAAACTTTGTTGGCTGAAGACCCAACTTTGGTTTGAAGATGGAAAAATGTACCAGTTATCTCACCATTCCTGATTTCTAACATGCACTCACTGCGTTTGCCGTGGTCTTACGGCTATCACAGAATATGAAGGCTGCTGCTCTTCATGTGTTTTTCCGTTGTCTCTGGGCACGCTCATATGTAAATTACATAAGCTTATTTTGTCCATTAGATCAAAAGATCTGAAAAAACCCACACATTTACCCACACATAGACCCTCCCCTTGAAAAAAAACAGGACAGAAGTGGTTGAAAGTGGACAAAAGAGACGGATTAAAACAACGGGAATGTGTTTCCCTCATCTGCTTGTGATCTGATCCAACAAAACGCATCTTAATATCAAGTGTAAACAGGGCCAAAGAGATTGTGTTGGTGTGCACATTTATATGTCACAATCGGTATTTCGATGGCAGATTCTTAAACATTTTGGTCCTCTTCATTTGTAAACATTTGTTTACGTTCTTGCGGAGGAGCCGTATATGAAACTGTTATAAAATAGCTGATATATACTCTTGTAATTGGATAATAAATTGAATTCTATGTAATATAATATATAATTATGCTGCCAGTGTGGTCCTATTGTACACACTTAAAGGGGAGTGATGCACTAAAACTTCGGGAAAGCAAAAATATTCTGCCAAAATTTGGCTGAGTTTTGAAGAGCTGAAATTGTCAGACACAATGACTTTAATTAGTGCTTTTCCAATGACACGTTTTGACAGTTTCAGCACATATTTTCATGCACACAATGTGGATAAACTACAACAGGTAAACACCCTTCACCTTATGGACGCACTTCACGGGGACCAAAAATGAAGCACAAGTAGCAATATGTAAAATTTGTTAGGCTAAAATATCGAGAGGCAGCTCATTGCCGAATAACTTAACTACGACTAGTTTAATTTTGAACACGACACCCTGAACAGTATAATGAGTTCAGTTACCCAATTACTTCAGTAAAAAAAATAATTTTGATACATCACTACTTAAAGGGATAGTTCACCCAAAAAGAAAGTTTTGTAGTCATTACTCACCCTCATGTCATTCCAAAACTGCATGACTTTGTTCCTTCTATGGAACATAAAATTATTTTGAAAAATGTCTTGGGTTTTTGTCTATACCGTGAAGGTTAAGGGTCACCAAAACTGTTTTGTTATGAAGATTCTTCAAAATATCTGCTTTTGTGTTCAGCAGAAGTCGTCACAGGCTGGAACGACATTAGGAGAAGTATATAATTACAGAATTTTCATTTATGAATGAACTGTCCCTTTAAATGTGGTAAGCCACACAAACACTTTAATTGGCTGCATGTTTTTATGCACAAGTTCCACTGGAATACACAGTTTCTTTTTGCATTTTCAGCAGTTCTTTGCTCTTATTTTGACTTCGCTTCTTTCTTCTTCTTCTTCTTTTTTTTTTTTTACCTCCGTAATGCAGATGATCATCATCTCCGCCCCAGCAAACAATCCCAATTTCAGAACTTATCATTGTAGTATCATCTTCCACCCTCAGTTCTTTGAACTTGCCTATTTACAGTGGCACAGTCATAAACAAACTAGTGCAGTACATGCAGTTTTGTGATCCACCTGGAGCATGCTGTTTTCCATCTGTTTTCAACCCAAGCTAATGACAGTTTAACAGTGTGTGAGGTCTAAAGTCTTAAAGAGATAGTTCACCCTAAAATGAAAATTAAGTCATAAATGAATCACCCTGGTGTTGTTCTAATGCCGTATGCCCTTCTTTCTTTTATGGACCAATTAAGGAGAATTAAAGAAAAAAAAAAAATGTTTTAGCTCGTCCATAAAATATCAGTGAATAGCGACCAGCATCAAGCTTTTAAAAAAAAAATGACACGAATGTATCACAGAATGATCCCTTGTGACACATGTCGTATATTCCAAGTGTTCTGGGGGTATACGATATGAAATTTAAGCCCGGTTTCACAGACAGGGCTTAGATTAAGCCAGGTTTAGGGCTTAGATTAAGCCAGGCTTAGGCCTTAGTTCAATTAAGACATTTAAGTAGCTTTTATAAACATGCCTTAGAAAAAAACATTACTGGTGTGCATCTGAGACAAAACAATGGCACTAACATATTTTAAGACCTGTCAATGCAAGTTGCTTTCAGTTAAAACAGCTCAAACATACATTTTAATCTGGGACTAGGCTTAAGCCTTGTCTGTGAAACCGGGGGTTAATGTATTATTTAACAAATCCTGGCCTTGGCCGTTGGTCTGTGTACTGCTACACGATGTGCACGTTCGTGTGACTCTATTTGCTCCGCATTTCACTCCGTCTCGCCCAGAAACAGCACACAATTTGTGAGAAATCAAGATTAACAAAAACATGACAGAATACAACACCTAGAAATCCCCAAAAAGTATCCATATACTTTCTTCAGAGTTAAATATCTCCAGACCGGAACCCTGTTTGTCTGATGACAGTCAGAATGACAGTTGACAGTTGTAAACGATAACTTCTTGTTAGGACGAACACAAAGGATATATCCACCTCAGATAAGAAAGTACATGGATTGTATTTCGTGTTGCGTTTTTGTTAAGCTTAATTGCTCTCAACAGCCAAAAATCTTTCTCCTGCCACGTTCACCATATGCTTATAATAGAAATTTTGTTCAAGTTTCCACATGTACAAACTTGGCATGTTCACGATATACATATTTTTTTATGGCTGTATGTGTTGCAAACAAAGAAGTTTTTGTCTATTGTGAATGTGAGAAAGTGTTGTGTAGTTTAGGCCATTGTAAATTGAAATAGGCTTTATTAATAATATAAATTAAAAGTGTAATTTCCAAGGCTCTTTTGAATTTATTAACTCAAGCATTGAATGTATTCTTTGCTACCTTAGTTCAAGTAGTTAACTAGTAATTCTGGAATGTTTTACTCTTAGTTTCACTGTCTATTTTTTTCTAGAGGCAATAAATGTCAATGTGTGTTTTTTTTTTTT
>RJVU01050883.1:864170-887136 GCA_003731715.1 Anabarilius grahami | reverse complement strand
TGCGGGATTATTCACATGTCAGCTGATTGTCTCATGATGAAAAAAATCCACATTGGTGACTGCTCTTTCTGTGGAAAGTCTGGAATGAGTTTTGACACTTGCTCTGTGCGACATGAGCCCTCGAGCTGTCATAAACACAGCTGGGTGTCTAGTCAGTGGAAAATGTAAGCTGTTCTCTCTTAAATGTGTCAATTCACATTCCCTGAGTAAACCTATACTGATATCAACCACAACCAGGGTTTTATAAACAAAACACTGACTCATTTAAAAACTTTCTTGGAACCCACTTTCTAATTGGAGCTTCAAAACATGAAGTGTGCCATTTAAGTGGACAAGTGAGTGATATCAGCCTGTAAGTCATGCTCATAGTTTTTGAAAGCTTGAAATAGAGCCAACTCCTGACCTTAACCTCAGGTCAGTTTTGACTATTATTATCATGTAAGCTAATAATATGTATGTGCTCTAGCCATGGCCCACTTTCCACATTTACACATATTACTAGATGATGAATTCATTTACCATGAAATAGATAGCAGATAATTTTATTTTCCATTACATTGATTGTAGATGATAAATTAATTTGCCGTTACAAAGACAGAAAATAATTACTTCATTTCCATTAGGGTTAGATTTAGAATTTTTTGGTAACACTTTATTTTAGGGTCTTTTAAGTAGCATGCATATTACTAGAACATTGGCTGTTAATTAGTACTTATTAAACACATATTAATGCCTTATTCTGCATGACCTTATTCTACATTCTTAATCCTACCCAATACCTAAACTTAACAACTACCTCACTAACTATTAATACTCAGTAAATTCTGAGTTTATTGAGGGAAAAGTCGTAGTTAATTCTGAATATGTGTTCCCTATACTAAAGTGTTACCAATTTTTTAATTTGCCATTTGACTAAATAATGTCCTGTTACTTGGACATAATAATTTTATCCACCATTGACAGCAAATAAAGTAATTTTCAAGTACTTTATTTACCAGTACATAAATGGTAAATATAAGAATTTAATTTCATTTACATTGACAGTACATCATTTAATTTGCTTTTACTAATAATTTTAATAATAATAAAGTAACATCAAATTAAGGTAAATTCAGTTTTAAAATATTATTATAAATACTTTTAAAAACTTTATTTGCCGTAGATTATAGGCTACTTTTATTTGCTGTAACTTTTACGTTTGATAATCCTTATTGCTGTTACTTAAATGGTAAATAAGGACCTAAGTTTGTCATTACAGTGACGGTAGATAATAACATGATTTGTCATAACTATGATGGACATAATCTACATATTTTGGATCCAGTTAGCTATTTAAAGATGAGGAATTTAACTGCATTTACTGTTTTTGTTGTACGCTTCTGACTGGAGCGGAATGTTTTTGTGTGCATAATAACACCTGTCAGATGCTTTCCACCCGTAAAAAAGCATACACAAAATACAGCTACATAATGCTGCTCTGTTCACCATTTTCCATCCTGTATTCCTTCCACTTTGTTATAATTTGGTTTCATGTTTTTTTTTATTTTCCATTCCCTAATAAGAGGCCTTGTTCCACTGGAACTGGATTCCCAGCTTCTGGACTAAAACATCTGCACACATGACTGACAGATGCCTATGGCTAGTGTAGGTCTCTCTGTGCTTATCTCAAACAGGAAAGCTTTTACCAGATAGAGAGTTGGAAAGTTTGAGTGAAAGGTATGGGAAGAATGTTCACTTGAAGGGTAGCACGTTATACCGGTACTACGGTAGTATCGTGATACTAAAGCTTTAAAATACTGGCAATGCCCCTGTATTTCTACATTCTATTTAAAAGGTTCGTTTGAACATGCATGTATGCAAGAACATTACAAGAGAGTCTTTTTGAGTGTCCCTACCTTTCTGCTGTGCCATGTTGCAAATGCTGTGTATATGTTCAGGTCAAGGTTTTATTTAATTTGAGAAATATCATTTGTCAGTTAATAGAGATAAAAGAAATGTGCTTGTGATTATGTGCGTGGACTGAAGAATAGTCAGAGTTAGTTCTGTTCGGTCCAGTTTTGGATTTTAAAATCCATTTGTTATCTGTTTTTCATAGTCTCCAGTCTAACATTTTCTGTGTAATCTCTACTCTCCTCTGTAATAAAATGTCAAAAAAAGTGTGTATATATATATACAGTGTATATATTTACAGTATCTCACAAAAGTGAGTACACCCCTCACATTTCAGTAACTATTTTAGTATATCTTCTCAAGGGACAATACTATAGAAATTAAACTTGTATATATTTTAGAGTAGTCAATGTGCTGCTTGTATAGCAGTATAGATTTACTGTCCTCCTGAAAATAACTCAACATACAGCCGTTATTGTCTAAATAGCTGGCAACAAAAGTGAGTACACCCTAAGTGATAACAGCTCTACATCTTTTAACAATGCAAAGCCACATGTCCTATTCATCATGTTCATGTTTTTGTCTGCTTGATAGGACAAAACAAATTTGCGTATCTTGTATTAGAGCAGTTAATATTTGGTGCTTTGAGTACAATTCTCTCATATTGACCACTAGATGTTCAACATTGCACCTCATGGCAAATAACTCTCTAAGGATTTGAGAAGTAGAATTGTTGCTGTCCACAAAGATGGATGGCCCTGGACACCCTGAAACTGAGTTACAGTACAGTGGCCAGGGTCATACAGAGGTTTTCCAAGACGGGTTCCACTCTGAACAGGCCTTGCAAGGGTCGATCAAAGTAGTTGAGTCCTTGTGCTGTGCGTCAGGTGCAGAAGCTGGCTTCAAAAAACAGATGCATGAGTGCTGCCAGCATTACTTTAAAGGTTGCAG
The DNA here is from genome assembly GCA_003731715.1 of Anabarilius grahami. Lineage (NCBI taxonomy): Eukaryota > Metazoa > Chordata > Actinopteri > Cypriniformes > Xenocyprididae > Anabarilius > Anabarilius grahami. Next base: position 884,295 of record RJVU01050883.1, on the reverse strand, counting down.
AAGCGGAAGGTCAGCTTGTCAGTACTCAGACCATACGCCGCACACTGCAGCAAGTCGGTTTGCATGGCTTTCGTCCCAGAAAGAAGCCTCTTCTGAAGCTGGCTCACAAGAAAGCCTGCAAACAGGTGAAGACAACCTATCCAAGAGCATAAATTACTGGAACCATGTCCTGTGGTCTGATGAGACTAAGATAAACTTGTTTGACTCAGATGGTGTCCAGCATGTGTGGCGACGCCCTGGTGAGAAGTACCAAGAAGATTGTGTCTTGTCTACAGTCAAACATGGTGGTGGTAGCATCATGGTCTGAGGCTGCATGAGTGCTGCTGGGACTGGGGAACTGCACTTCATTGAGGGAATCATGGATTCCAGCATGTACTGTGACATTCTGAAGCAGAACATGATGCCTTCTCTTCAGAAACTGGGCCGAAAAGCAGTTTCCAACATGATAACGACCCCAAACACACCGCCAAGATGACAACTGCCTTGCTGAGGAAGCTGAAGGTGAAGGTGATGGCCAAGTGAAAGATGAAAGTGGCCAAGTATGTCTCCATACCTGAACCCTATTGAGCACATGTGGGGCATTCTCAAGCGGAAGGTGGAGAAGCGCCATGTGTCTAACATCCAACAGCTCCGTGATGTCATTATGGAGGAGTGGAAGAGGATCCCAGCAACAACCTGTGCAGCTCTGGTGAATTCCATGCCCATGAGGATTAAGGCAGTGCTAGATAACAGTGGTGCTCATACAAAATATTGACACTTTGGTCACAGTTTTGACATGTTCAATTAGGGTGTACTCACTTTTGTTGCCAGTTATTTAGACAATAATGGCTGTATGTTGAGTTATTTTTAGAGGACAGTAAATCTGTACTACTATACAAGCAGCACATTGACTAGTCAAGTATATACAATTTTCATTTCTATAGTATTGTCCCTTGAGAAGATATACTAAAATGGTTGCTGAAATGTGAGGGGTGTATTCACTTTTGTGAGATACTGTATAAATATATATATATATATATATATATTTATATACATACACATCCATAAACTTACACTATGTTCAAAAGTTGGTAAGATTTTTTTGTGTTTTGGAAAGTAGCCTCTTATACAGGGCTGCATTTATTTGTTCAAAAATATAGTAAAAACTGTAATATTGTGAAATATCATTTACCATTTAAAAAAAGTTTTTGTTTTGTAATGTATTTTAAAATGTAATTTATTCCTATGATTGTAAAGCTGAATTTTCAGCAGCATTGAGTCTTTAGTGTCACATGATGCTTCAGAAACCATTCTAATATGCTGATTTGGTGTGCAAGAAACATTGTTTAATTATACAGTACTGTGCAAAAGTTTTAGGCCACCACCAGCTTTGTTGTTTGGTTACACTTTATTTTACAGTGCCGTAGTTACATTATAATTACTCCGATAAGTACTGAGTACTATTGATGAGGACTGTTATGTACTTGAGTTACGGTTAGGGTTTGGTGTTAGTTACTTGTAATTGTGCATAATTTTCTGTTATTACTATAGTAAGTACATGTAGTAATGTGTAACTACAGCACTGTATAATAACGTGTTACCTGTTGTTTTAGCAATGATTTAATGACCATCCATATTAATTTTTTTGATCTTTATTACGATAAATAAAAAAATACAGGAAATATAACACAAAATGTAAAAAAAAAAAAAATGGCTTCTTTAAGCAAAAATCAGTATTTAGTGTGACCTCCTTGACTTCTTCCATTTTCTCAAAGAAGAAAATCTGAGAAACTTCTTATCAGATTTTGAAAGTTTTCTTGGCCTTCCAGTCCTTTTCCATTCCATTTAGGTTTAAGAGAGCTGGTTTCTGCTATTGCTCAAGTGTACGGGGAGGTACACTTTCCACTTAGCCTATAGCTAAAGTCTTTTTTTTTTTTTTTTTTTCTGTTTTTTAATACTGCATATAAATTTCCTTTATTTTCTGGTTATATTCTAATAAAGAGATGGAGAAATAATTATATATGGTCATTATACCATTGCTAAAGCAACATCTAATGGTGGCTTAAGACTTCTGCACAGTACTGTATATCATAGTTAAACATAGTCGTGCTGTAGAAACAGTGACCCATTTTTTCAGGATTTGAAATAGAAATCTTTTGTAAGATTATATTGTCACTTTTATTTGCGTTTAGCATTATTTATTCCTCAATGCTGTCCACAGACCGGCAACACATTTTTTGGGTCAAGTACTGCTGTTATCAACCCTATAAATATTCCCAATTTTAATTGAAAGGCCACATGTGTTTACCTTTATAGAAGATTACAGTTAATCTCTGTGCATCAGCTGTACCGTCATCAGTTTCAGTATTTAGTAATGGTCTCGATGTTTACACAATCAAGAGGGAGAATGTGGATAGTGTTTCTAATACTTGCAAGATTCGGAGAGAATAACGTCATGCAGATCGGTGTTAAAAATAAGCCTGACATGCGACAACTGAATGCCACTTAAACCGATAGCAAAAGAAAAGCTGCTCTTCAATAATAACGGGACAAATCCACTGCCCCTGGAGTCAGACAGGAGAAAACGAGAGGAATTAACACCCATGGAAAATATGCTGCGGGGAAAGCTTGATAACACAGCTGCCCTTCTGCCCAGCTCAGCTGATTTAGATTTTCCATAAAGATGGGAGGGGCAGCGCGAAAGAGACATACTGTGAGATGAGCGATACAGATCATTGTTTTACCACACTGTGTGTCCTGAAATAGTGTGACTGAATTGAGCAGAGATTGGCTGAACTGAATCTGAGCTGCATGGAAAGCAGTGGCACATAGTTTCCAGGACTTGCACTCTCAGGGTGTGTGTGTGTGTGTGTGTGTCTATGATTAGTCAGCAGAGCCTTTCGTTTCAGTACAGAATGGAAAAGTGAGGCGGAGTCTGCAGGCAGAGGCACCCCTCCCCTGCAGTGGGCGGAGCCTGTTGTTGTGCAGCTGAGAGGGGCCTTTATATAAAAGGAGACGGATGAGTGAGCTGCAGTCTTACGAAGCTTTCAAGACGTTTGATCGGCGGTGCAGGAGCACAGACTATTCCAGAAAATTCTGTCTCAACAAAGCAGTGTCACGTGACCACAGAACGAAAACTCAGGGGTTCTATTTTTTTGTGCATTGCTCAGTTTGACCCATTTCCTTTCTGAAAATGCTCAAGGCTCTCTGCTGGACTGAGACCGTCTGAGAAGGACAGGAAGAAAAGCAGCAGCAAAGAGGTTGATTTCGAAGCATTTGTTTCCTGAAGCAGGCGTCATTCGTGTCCTCACGCTGGGGAAGGCAAAACGGACACGTCTCAACCCCTCCTGCCCTTTACATTCTCTAACCTCTCAAGTCCTCCGGAGGATCCGTCAACGGGCTTCAGTCATGCACCTGAAAACCATGAAGTGCAACCCTTTCTGCCTTATCGCTTCCTTAGAGGATCCGGATATGTTTAACAGACCCGAGGAGAGGGTAAGGCTTCACTGACATGGTGCCTTACAATATCAAAATAGCTTTACACTTTAAATAAATACTGGAATAATTACATTAAACTGCTGGAATACAGTTGCTTCAGCCATTAAACAGAATTAATTACAAAATGGATTATAGAAAAAGATCCAACAGCTCTTTGAATACCTCATATAACCTTTTGTCTTTGATGATAACTCTTGATTTGTGCTTTATGTGTGGTTTGTGGTTAACTAAATGACCTACTTATGTATCATTTTTGTATTTAGCCAATGATCTAGTTTGTTGGTTGTGGTAGTAGTGCTTAGATGATGGAATAACCACTGTGGGAACATTTAATGAGTGTTTGGCTGGACAGTTTGGGGCTTTTGAATCTGACGTAAGCTCTTACGCACATATTCACACACAACACTTATACACAATAGAAAAAACCCAGGATTTATGGCTCATACTCTACTAAATCTCTGCAGAGCTTGAAATGGTCCATCAGGACTGTCTGTCTGCATGTTCACAGTGTGCAGTAAGTCTCTGTTACCTTGGAAACCAATATCTTTGTCGAGCACTGACAGACGTGGTCATTTTTAGGATGTGTATTAGATTAGTACTATGTGCGTCAGTATGGTTTATTATAGAAGCGTTTACTGAATATCAATCTGGCTGTATCCTCAAAACCAAGATAAATGGATTCAGCACAGTGATGTCTTACGAGCGCAGTCTCACCACAGGTTGTGTGGTAATCTAGTGGTTTAGGCTTAAGGCTGGTTATAAAGGTTGCCAGTCTGAGCCTAATTGGAGGCACACTTTTCAAACACTTGACCTCAGATTGCTCCACTGTGAATTTTTATTTGTGTAGTCACCAACAAAATACATAGTCAAATGTATTAATTTGAGATGTTTTCCTCTCATCCACAGGCTAGTTTTGAGGATCTCTTCCGTGCCTTTGACCAAAACGTCACCTTCCAGTTCTTCAAGAGTTTCCGTCGGGTGAGGATTAACTTTACCAATGCTCTGGCTGCTGCAGAGGCAAGAGCAAAACTCCACAAAAGTGACTTCAAAGGCAGGGAGGTGCGACTCTATTTTGCCCAGGTATGTCACCTCAAAAGTAGCCTACAAATATATCTGTGTGTGTAAACAAAGCAACTAAATATAATTATTTTATTATTATTTGTATTTATAAATATAATAATAATAATTGCATTATTTAATAATAATATCTTTATTTTTTTTATTATTATTTTAAAAAAAAATACTTTTTTGATGATTCTGATTGGTCAGTTGTGGCATTCTGCAATCAGATGTTTGTATAAATGACTTTCCACTTTGCATCAGGGTTAATTTTACAATAATGATGAACAGACTGTATAACTGTAAAACAAAACAATTAGTTATTAATGTTATTAATTAGTTGTATTATTTAATAATAAATGTATTATTTTTTATTATTAATGTGTGTATATATATTATTTTTTGCATTTCTTATTTGATTCTATGATTCTGGTCAATCGCTGCATTCTGCAGTCAAATCATTTTGTGTAATGACTGCTAAACTGTAATGACCGTTCCACACATGGTTATTTGTCTGCTTTTTGTTTACTGATTATCACAAAAAATGTTCCACCTTGTCTTCTTTCTAGTCTGTTCACATTGGCAGTCCACACCTGGAGCCTCCTAAACCAGATAAGCAGTTCCTCCTGTCCCCTCCGCCGTCACCACCTGTGGGTTGGGAGCAGGCAAAGGACGCCACACCTGTCATTAACTATGACCTTTTGTGTGCCATCTCCAGACTAGGGCCAGGTACGACACACGTAATATCTCACATTCTCACTGAATCTTTTTTTGGAATGGTCCATACCTCTAAAATAGGTCTGTGATTAAATTAATAATTTCATTTGGCCTGTTTTGAACTTCTAAAAATAATTTCTCTCTGTACGGCAGGTGAAAAGTATGAGCTCCAGCCAGGAACTCCCACCACTCCCAGCGTGGTTGTTCATGTTTGCGAGAACGATCAAGAAAGCTCAGGAAATGAGGAGGATATGGATGGTGGCAGACGTCCACGTCCAAAAATCATCCAGACCCGTCGTCCAGAATACACTGTCACGCAGTGAGCCTAGGGAACCACTCATTGTGCCATAATCTTTGCTTTACTATCACAGGACCCTCTGAGGGATCTGCCGAGGCATGCAGTTGGTTCTCCAGACCACTAGAAGATGCCTTAAGACAGAACCTCAGCCCTGTGGAGAGAGACATAATGTATATGTCCACTATCTCATAGGACAATGGGGTTCACTGCATGCGTTTGATGGTAGAGTGACTCATTTTTCTGCAGGCTGGGGGTTTTCAAGAGTGCTTTCATTGGTAACTGTGGCCATGGAGAACTTGAGTCTCCTATTGTGTAGTGTTTTTTGTATCTTGGGAAGCATGTTGAATCCCAGTCAGTGGGTGTGTTGATATGATTAGTTTGTATTTCCTTTTAGTTTGCTTGATATTTTCAGGCTCTTATTTAATTAACACTCATGTGCAAGATTATTGGAACTTGAACTAGAGTAAATGCTGACTATGAAGTAAATATTTGTGTCATAAAATTTGGGGTTTTATTTTTCCCATTCATATGGCAATTGTATGTCTCATTCCACCATGTGCCTCAGCATGTTCCTAAATTACCGAATCACGAGTAAGTGCTCTCATTTGTCTAGATATCTACAGCTTAAGATTTTCTTTTCTTTTTTTTCTGGGGGAAGGTGAGGTAGGATATACGAGAGTCCATTGTTTTAATGTTTATAACACAACTTGACTTNNAAAAAAAAAAAAAAAAAAAAAAAAAAAAAATCAAATCCCAAAGTAGTCCTTTAAGATCAATTTAGGATGTACTGAAAGGCATGGTCCTCAATTTCATGCACTCGAGTCATTTGTAGGACCATAACACTGTAATCAGTTTTGATGGAGGACTGTTACACTTTACGAGGATGAACATCAATTGATTTTATTACATGAAGCTTAATAATGTATTTCTGATGCCTTTTACTGTTTGTAATGTCTGTATATAATGGTGTATGTTGTTGTTTTTTGTTTGTTTTTTACTTGGTTTTGAAAATGTCACTGACTTGGAAATGGCTTGGGTGTTTGTCTCGTCATAAATAACAGCCATAACATGTCATTAAAATAAGTTGTTTTTCTTCACAAAGTTGTTCTGTCCTTTTTACCTTTTTTTTTTTTTAAGCATAACTGTATTTTAGTCTGCAATATTGTGAGTGTTCTGACTTTCAGCCCACATGCCTCTTGAGTTTTATGCATTTAGCCATTTTCAAAAGATGACTCAGTGTTCATCCAGTATGCTGGTATCGCAATAATGACGCAAGTCGAGGACTTTTCAAGGTGATGTCTCTTTTTTTTTTTTTTTTGCCTTGAAATAAAATCCGTAAGTCTCAAATGCCTGCCTGCCTGCCTCAATGTACACCATTGTTCAACTTGCATGTGGAGTTATTTAGCATCAAGGTCAAGCTGGCCGAGGTGATAGAAATGCGTACAGTCCCCAGTGACTCATGCTCATCTCCACCAACATATCTTTTAACTAGCTTGTTAAAGTCAAAAAGATACATTGAAAAACATCGCTCTATCCTACATGACTATTATTTATGTGGCTGATGAGTGGTCATTGGTGTCACTGGTCAGCTAGGCTTTGTTCGGATCCAGACTGTTCTCCCTGAAGAAGCTGATGACCTTGGCTTGTTTTAGATTCATTAAAGCTGTTGACATCTTGAGAGGGTTGGATCATTTTGACTAAGTCTATGTTTATAATGGGGTGGAACCATGATCTCAGATACTATACTGTCTTCCTTAGTCTATTTTTTTAGGTAAGATACAAGAGGACAAGCAGGAAAGATTCACAACGCAATTTCGGCTTCTCTTGCAGTAAACCAAAAGTTCCTGTTACCACCAAAGACTATAAGGTATGTTTGTTATAATTATTTTATATTATATACCTTTCTTACTTGAGAGAAATATCAGTTTGTATATTTTATATATATTCCGAATAACTTATGTTTGAGTATTATTTATATGTTATTAATTATATTTATTTTAATATATAATAAAATGTAATTTATTCCTGCGATGGCAAAGCTTTCCAGCAGCCAGTGCTCCAGTTTTCAGCGTCACACGATCCTTCAGAAATCATTTTAATATGCTGATTTGGTGCTCAAGAAACATTACTTATCAATATTGGAAACCATTTTGCTGCTTAATATTTTTGTGTAAACTGTAAAACTTTTTCACAATTCTTTGAGGACAAGTACATTCAAATTGAGCAGCATTTGAAATATAAATCTTTTGTAGCATTATAAATGTCTTTAATGTCACTTTTGGTCACTTTAATGCATCGTTGCTGCATTAAAGCATTCATTTCCTTAAAAAAATTCTTACATATCCCAAACTAGTGTGCATACATAATTAAAAAATAATAATTTTCCAACATTTAGGCTTTAGCATTTAAATCGAAATAGTAAGATAATGAGAACAAACATTTGACTGGTTATATACAGTATATTTGGCTATGTAAGTCTTCCATCAAATACTGTAAATTAAATAAGTTATGGAAAATACTGACATAATGATGGAATCTACATCTGTATTTATATATCGAGTTCCCTGTCTGTATCAACAGTGGGAAGAATGCTACAGCAGAACTACACAGATGTGCATTCTCTGCTGGTATACTGGTTGCAGCACTACTTTAATGAGACATGGGCAATGGGTGCAGCTCCATACGTGCCGCCACATCATCCACCTGTGCATCTGAGTGGAACTCCGGTCCACGATAAAGGTCACGGCATGATCTACATCTGTCTGATGGTGGGACTATTTAGTTTCTTTACCTTTGGCATCATGTTCAGCTATATTCGCTCAAAGAAGGTGGAGAACTCACAGGATCCTTATCATCAGTATATAGCGAAAGACTGGGATAGTATAGCATCTCCTGTGGTAATCAGCAACCTGTCTGCTCTGGGCCACCTTCCAGGGTACAGTGGAAGAGACCAGGAATGGGCCTAGATTTCTGTCATTGACTTCTGGAGTATAAATTTGGTTTTGTTTCATTAAAATTGGAGAAAAATAACTATATGTCTCTGTTGTTCAATCAATTGAATTCAACATTCAGTTTTGTTTTAAAAATGTTACAGGTTCATCTCAACTGCAGTCTTAAGGCTAGTTCACAATGTCCCAACAAACAACAGCCTACAACAGTGGTGGGATTTAGTTGGATCTGTGTGACATTCCTGTTGGCATTTGTTGTCACCAAATGAACTTGTTCAGTTGGCTTCTGTAAGGTCATGGAATGTTTGAGTAGTCTGGTAGGATTTTCCAAGAATACCTTCTTACATAATCTGACAGGATCATGGATGATTGGCATGGCAATGAGGTAAGCTACCAGCTCCACAGAAACCAAAATAATTACTCTGCCCTCTAGAGACTGTGGACAAAATTACTAGTGGCACAAGATAAAAATAAAAAATAAAATTAGGCATCTTTTGGACAAATTCTTCAGTTTCAAAAAAGCCAAGACTCCTTAATACTACATGACTAGTATATTACATTAATAATTAAATTATTTAATCTAATAAATTATTAATGTATATGATTATTTCACCCCAAAATCAGTCATTCTATCCATCCATCCATCATTCGCGAGGATTGGAAGATACATTACATTTATCAAAACACTGTTACAACAAAGTCTACTTCGAGTAAATGCTGTTCAGTTTTTGACTATTCCTCAATGAACCTTGAAAAAAATGTATCATGGTTTCCACAAAAATTACATTTTAAAATATACTCAAACAGAAAACCATTTTTTATTGTAATAATATTTCACAATATTACTGGTTTTACTGTAGTATTTTTTTAATTATTATTTTCATATCAAAAAAAGTATTTATACATCAACAAGATACTAAATTATTGCCTTTAATCTCCTGCTAGTTTTTAATTAGCAAAACAATAGATTATAACATCATTATTACAGTTATAATAAGAACAAGGAAGGGGCAAAGAAATTTTAATCACACTAATAATAGGCCAATAGGTGAAATACAGCTCCACATTTTTAATGCAGCTTCATTTAAGTAGATTCTGCACCCATGTGATGAATCCTTGTCTGGTGTGCTGAGATGTTCTTGCTGTCTCCATCTGCTCCTTTTGCTCCCTTTCTTTTTCTCTTTCCTTCTCCTGCCTGAGCAGCTGATCAGTTTTCAGTATTTTCTCCAGCTCTCTCTTCAGGCTATAATGCACCATCTGCCTGCTCATTAAAGGGACAATCAGGTTGAAATTGTCCACTTTCTTATTGAGTTTCCCCAGTTCATCAGCAAACACAGTGCAGTGCTCCTTCCACTGGAGGGTTTCAGAGTGTCTCATGGATTCCCCCAGCCTGGCCCTGACCTCCTGCAACCTCTCCCTCATTTTAGCAATGGTTTCCCTGATCTCCTTCTGTACCACAATCCATTCAGGCTGGTAACCGTTGTCGATGAGTATTCTGTTGAGGTTGTGCGTCATGGGGTCCATATACGGGTTATGATCAAACTTGTTGAGTGGTTTGCCGGTGCCACTGAGGTTCTGGAAGTCTCCACGGGCCATAGACTCCTGGATGAGGTCCTCAACCAGCCTCTCCACCGCCTGAGTGATTTTGATCTGCTTGCTGCGCAAGCGTGCATCCCGGGTCACCATGGCTCCTTCTTCCGCTGCCGCCTTCTCCATCTCCTTGCGTCTGTACTCCAGAACCTGGTCGGTGGCACGGTCAACACGAAACTGCCGGTACTGTCGTTCTCTTTGACTGGGAGTGCCAGAACCACGTCCTTCAAAACTGAGGTAATGTCTGTGTTGAGGGGCATTACCTTTAACTTTATCTTCCTCTTCTTCCTCCAGCGATTGGGTGTACTGCGAGGCCGACTTCTGCCGGCCGAGGTGGGCAAGCACAGCCCGATAGGCCTCCTCTATCTGGGAAAAAAGAGCCGCATCTGCTGTGGGAGCACCGGAATCTGGATGGTAGAGCTTGGCCATGCGTAGGTAAGCCTCCTTGACCTCTGTAGGGCCGCTGGCTCCATCATCAGGCAGCTGAAGCAGACGGTAGCTCTCTTTCAAGCTGCGGCTGATAACTCCAGAGCTGAGGGCTCGCAGGCTGAGGGAACAGCACAGAGGTAGGAGGGAAATGCGAAGGTCCCCGCTGTGTGACCGTAACAATACCCAGCAGCTCATTGTGCCTATGTGCAAACAGCACCTGAATATACTGAAATCAAATTACAAGATAAAGCTAAATCGAGTTGAACAATTTATGGTACCAAAAAGAGAGAAAACATTAACATTTGAGTTACTTTTATGTATGAATTAATTGCTTTAGCAAGGAACTATCCAACAAAACACTGACAAGTGCCCAAATACTATAAATAGTTTAAAAATGTATTTAATTTTTATTTTAGTTTTAAAATTTGAATACTATTAAAATCATAATTTTACTAGCTTATACTTTTGGGAGAGATTTTTTAAAGCTCCATGTTTTCTGTGCTTATTTTGTTTGTAGGGCTGCACAATTTGGCCCAAACAATTGTGGTTATATATCAATATAGACGATAAAATAAAAATACGAAATATTACTATTGTAATACTTTACTGTAAAAAAAAATATTATTACTATTATTATTTAAAGGATTAGTTCATTTTCAAATAAAAATTTCCTGATAATTTACTCACCCCCATGTCATCCAAGATGTTCATGTCCTTCTTTCTTCAGTCGAAAAGAAATTAAGGTTTTTGATGAAAACATTCCAAGATTATTCTCCTTATAGTGGACTTCAATGGACTCCAAACGGTTGAAGGTTAAAATTACAGTTTCAGTACAGCTTCAAAGAGCTTTAAATGATACCAGACGAGGAATAAGTGTCTTAAGTAGCGAAACAATCGTTTTTTTTTTCTAAAAAATAAAAAATAAATAAAAATGTATATGCTTTATAAACACAAATGATCGCCATGTAAGTGCTTCCGCCATTCCACCTTCCGTATTCTTCAAAAAGCTTAAAGGGTTAGTTCACCCAAAAATGAAAATTATGTCATTAATGACTCACCCTCATGTCGTTCCAAACCCGTAAGACCTCCGTTCATCTTCGGAACACAGTTTAAGATATTTTAGATTTAGTCCGAGAGCTTTCTGTCCCTCCATTGAAAGTGTTTGTACGGTAGACTGTCCATGTCCAGAAAGATAATAAAAACATCATCAAAGTAGTCCATGTGACATCAGTGGGTTAGTTAGAAGTTTTTGAAGCATCGAAAATACATTTTGGTCCAAAAATAACAAAAACTACGACTTTATTCAGCATTGTCTCGTCTTCCGGAATCCTTTCCATTGAATTGATTCCATTGAATCCTTTCATCTGTCGGCGTTGGTAATGCACTTTTACGTCGTTGTTTTTGGCGATTAGGACATCCGCGACATGCACACTTACGCACCATTTTAAAAAATATAGCAATACCAAAATACAAACAATGTAGAATAGCTTGAATACAGCGTGCGTCTCCCTCAGACTGTAAACGAAGCTCTGGCGCACCAGATAACACATCAGCAGCGTCTTACGTCAGCAGCGTCACTGCGGAGTCGTGAACCCGGATGAACCACAGACCCGGAAGAGAATACAATGCTGAATAAAGTCGTAGTTTTTGTTATTTTTGGACCAAAATGTATTTTCGATGCTTCAAAAACTTCTAACTAACCCACTGATGTCACATGGACTACTTTGATGATGTTTTTATTATCTTTCTGGACATGGACAGTCTACCGTACAAACACTTTCAATGGAAGGACAGAAAGCTCTCGGACTAAATCTAAAATATCTTAAACTGTGTTCCGAAGATGAACGAAGGTCTTACGGGTTTGGAACGACATGAGGGTGAGTCATTAATGACATAATTTTCATTTTTGGGTGAACTAACCCTTTAAGCTGTATGTCCTACACCTTCCCTATTCAATTTACAGAAAAAACTGAACTGGAGCAACCTTAGTTCCATAAGTTGAATAGAGAAAGTGTTTAAAGCCCTTTGAAGCTGTACTGAAACTGTAGTTTTGACCTTCAACCGTTTGGGGTCCATTGAAGTCCACTATAAGGAGAATAATCCTGGAATGTCTTCATCAAAAACCTTAATTTCTTTTCGACTGAAGAAAGAAGGACATGAACAACTTGGATGACATGGGGGTGAGTAAATTATCAGGAAATTTTAATTTGAAAGTGAACTAATCCTTTAATCTTTTTTTCTCTCTTTATTTTCTTTGTAGTTTTGTAGGGTTGCATAATTTGGCCAAATAGTGTGGTTATTTACCATGACTATATTATTATTATTTTATTTTATTAATAATAAGAAATGTTGTACAAATTAAATATTAATACTGTAATATTTATCTGTGAAACAAGATTTAAGAAAAAAAATTAAATAATAACAATAAATAATTAGTAAATAATACTAAAATTAAAATTACAGCACTAAGATTTATGGCTGTGATGTTTTCAAACGTTAAACCATAGAGCTTTTTTTTTCTCCAAAAACCTTATTTATATTTACATTTCCGAATTGTTAGCTATATGATATTAGCTTCTTGCTACGTCAGATTTTACAAAGCATTGTATTTCTAGATTGCTATATAGTGTTTCTAGATGATTACGATAGACATATTTGATTATTTGTCCACAAAATACTCTTGTGTTATTGGTCAAGTTTGCTGTAGCATGAGAGCTAATGTTCAAAACTACATATCAAACATGAACACTTAGGATCATTAGCTCTAAATACAATACAAAACAAAATATAATAAGGACATACTTCAGTGATTTAGCTCGGATTTCTCCACTGCAGCGTGAGTAAGGTCACCATGTATTTGAGTTATGAATGACACCGTTTTGAAGAAATGCTCTGGTCTTGTTGTTATATATTAATGTCGAACAGCTTGCTGGGAAATGTAGTCACTGTTTTCACGGTAAAGCGCGTTATCGAATTTGTCCTTTAGATGGCGACAAAAATCAACAGCCGAAATCAACAGCAGAATTGTAGAGACATTCATAACAGGCTTATTTCACTTTTAAAAATACATTTTTGAAAATTCCCTGGTTCATCCACTGTGCAGGACATATCTGCTGCTGTCCTCTTTGTTCGGTGATTTAGTCCGGAGAAAATGTGGCCATTCTGGAAACAATCCAGGGGTGTGTTTCCCAAAAGTATTGTGAGCTAAGTTGAGAGACCATTGATAGTTTTATGATCTACTCAGGCTTTACGATGCTTTTGAGAAATGCAGCCCAGTCTGGTTTGAGGTGTTTTTTCCAGCAGAGTTCATCATTTGCTCCTTCTAATTGCATAAATTGCAAACTATTTATGATGTTAATAAGTTGGTACTGCACTGCCTTATTAATTAGCCAGACCCAGATGACATTAGTTGACATTAGACACTTTCTCTCCACCACTGACTGCAGAAGGTTAATGTGTGTTAATGGGTGGAGAGTGCAAGTGATTGGAACAATGTTTTTCCATATTGCATTCACATGACCTCTTCTCAATTGGACTGCCAGCCAATTCATGCACATGTAGTAAATTGTGGTGAATGAGCTTATGACATACTGAGGGGCACAAAAGTCTGTAAGTGCTTCTATTTTGCAATTCAAAAATAGAATTTCATTTAATGCAGCATATTTCATTACTACGGAAGAGGATTAGGGCCAAGCAATAATAAAAAAAATAAAACCATCTCGAGATTAAAGTTGTTAAATTTCGAGAAAAAAGTCGAGATAAAATGTTGAGAATAAAGTCGTTAAATTACGAGAATAAAGTCATTAAATTACGAGAAAAAAGTCGTTAAATTACGAGAATAAATTCGTTAATTTAATGAGTTTATTCCCAACATTTTATCTCGACTTTTTTCTCGAAATTTAACGATTTTTTTCTCGAAATTTAACGACATTTTTCTCGTAATTTAAAGACTTTATTCTCGTAATTTAATGACATTATTCTCGTAATTTAATTACTTTATTCTCGTAATTTAATTACTTTATTCTCAACATTTTATCTCGACTTTTTTCTCGAAATTTAACGAGTTTTTTCTCAGAATTTAACAACTTTAATCTCGAGATGGTTTTATTTTTTCATTATTGCTTGGCCCTAATCCTCTTCCGTACATTACAAATGATCAACATTTTATAACAATGTTATATTTGGTTTTGTCCCTTTTTTTTTGTAATGACAGCAGCGCTCAAGCTACATGAACACATCTTATGCCAGAACCTTTCTTTGTTTTTACATTTTTCAAAATTCTAAACTTTATTTGCAGGCTTAATTAAAAAAAAAAACCAAGATTCAAAGTGGTCTTAGATATTTCTTTTCTTTTTTTTATTTCATCATATTTCATCTCATATACAGTACAGACCAAAAGTTTGGAACCACTAAGATTTTTAATGTTTTTAAAAGAAGTTTCGTCTGCTCACCAAGGCTACATTTATTTAATTTAAAATACAGTAAAAAACTATAATATTGTGAAATATTATTACAATTTAAAATAACTGTTTTCTATTTGAATATATTTCACAAAGTAATTTATTCCTGTGATGCAAAGCTGAATTTTCAGCATCAATACTCCAGTCTTCAGTGTCACATGATCCTTCAGAAATCATTCTAATATGCTGATCTGCTGCTCAAGAAACATTAAATGTGTACAATTGAACAAAATATTTGTGTAAAATATTTTTTTCAGGATTATTTGATGAATAGAAAGTTCAAAAGAACAGTGTTTATCTGAAATCTAATCTTTTGTAACATTATAAATGTCTTTACTGCCACTTTTGATTGATTTAATGCATCCTTGCTGAATAAAAGTATTCATTTCTTTAATTTCTTTTCAAAAAAATAAAAATAAAAATTCTTACTGACCCCAAACTTTTGAACGGTAGTGTATAATGCTACAGAAGCTTTGTATTTCAGATAAATGCTGTTCTTTTGAACTTTCTATTCATCAAGGAATCCTGAAAAAAAAAGTACACAACTGTTTTCAACATTGAAAATAATCATAAATGTTTCTTGAGCAGCAGATCAGCATATTAGAATGATTTCTGAAGGATCATGTGACACTGAAGACTGGAGTAACGATGCTGAAAATTCAGCTTTGCATCACAGGAATAAATAACTTTGTCAAATATATTTAAATAGTACACAGTTACTTTAAATTGTAATAATATTTCACAATTTTACAGTTTTTTTACTGTATTTTTAATTAAATAAATGTAGCCTTGGTGAGCAGACGAAACTTCTTTTAAAAACATTAAAAATCTTAGTGGTTCCAAACTTTTGGTCTGTACTGTATAAAAGTGCAATTTTTAGAAAGTGTTATCTAGTTGTTTGTATATACCGCCTACATCTAATGAATGCTAGATTAAAAATAAACAAATGTTTACATTCAAAAAAATTTTTTGAGTCTGATCTGCCATGTGAGTAAGCAATTGGTGAACTCGTTTGCCCAGAGGAACATGGGAGTTTTTTAGCATCTCTGAAATCAATATTGTGAGATCAATGGCTCTCTGCTGAAGTGCTTTTCCCTCGTGCAATCTGTGTCACACGTACACTGGGACACAAAAGAACTGCAAAAAAGGACCACAAAGGCCTCACATCAAGCTCTGCTGCTGGAAAGAAGACTTAAAAATAGCATTCAAAGAAAACACTGATTCTAAGGATAGACTGCAAAATGACCAACTTCACAGATGAAGATCTGGACAACTATTTGCAAAATCAGGTGACCTACTTATGCTGTCATGGGTTTTATTGAGTACTGAGATCAGAATATTTGTTGATTTATGGTTTTTATTTTATTTTAATATTTTATTTTATTTAATTTGCAGTTAGATAGCTTTGGATATAGCTTAAAGAATTGTATTTTATATTTATTCAGTTCAGATAGCTTAAAGAAAAAGGACATTGTTTTGTCTTTTTACAAGATAATCTTGTTCTTCTGTATTAATGTGTTATTGTCAGGTTGATCTCAGACATCGGCTGGTTTCAAAGTCTGTAGAAGATGTGCAGAAAATCATAAAAGATCTTACGGCTGAGATCAGCTCAAAGGATGCTCGTTTCCAGTCCATTGCAAACTCTGGAGTTCATAATGCCAGCCTCAAAGTAATACTTCATGTAGGCCTGATGTCTATTATACAAATATTAATTGTATTTCATGGATGGTTTTGTAACATCGTAATTCCTCTGGTGTCCACAATCCGATTTAGGACCAGCCAGCTTTAGTTTCAAAATGGTCTGCATTACTCCGGGGAAGATGTGCATACAACCCCGCCATCCAAGTAAGCAACAAAACTGTCTGCTGTAGTATCATTTTAACATGAATCTACAAGTAAACATTGTACAGCTGCTTTCTCATTGCTTTGTGGATATACTGAGAGATTTATGGCTCATTTTGGCAGGTGCTCAGTCCAACTCTGTACCTGATCTCGGTGCCTCTACAGGGCCTGACGGGTTATAAGGGGAGGCGAACACGTCAGTGGCGTTACTACACGCTGAGTGGGTCTCGTCTCCTCTCACCGGTCCGTGAGCCAGAAAAGCTTTACCAGTGGCTGGAGCTGGAGAGTTTTGTCAACCCGAGTCAGGAGTGGCAGGATTCTCGCATGACCATTGAGGGTGATATTGTGCCAGCCAAGGTGGTGAACATCTTCAAAGAGCATCTGGAGACATCCATAAAGACCTGCGGACTAACAAGTTAGTGTTTTTATAGTGTCCCCTTGTTTACTCGCACAGCAGGAGAGATAAGACATTTCTAAATTAGATTTCTATCCATTTTTTGAGGCTACTTTAAATATTTTTTTTTTTTTTTTTTTTTTTTAACNACACATTGTTTGGTGAATAATGAAAAATCTCAATAAAATTCTATTGATATGCAACTGTTCTGAGATTGCAGATCTATCCATGCATCGTTTTTTTGTTTTGATTGTTTTTTACGCTACCTACAATCTTAATATTTTACAATAGATTCCATAACTAGCCATTTGCAAGGGTTTTTGGTAAAATACATGCTGACGTTTTATACATAGTAAGGTTTGAAAGTCCACACATTAAATCTGAGATCCAAAATATAATTTAAATCTGAAAATGTTTTAGAATGCTGGAATATGTAATTAATATTAATATAAGTTGTTAATATAATATGTTAATATAAGTTGTTTTATATACAAATATATGACCCTGGTCCACAAACCCAGTCATAAGGGTAAGTTTTTTTAAATTGAGATTTGCTGAATAAATAAACTTTCCATTTATGAATGGTTTGTTAGGATAGGACAATATTTGGCCGAGATACAAATTTGAAATTCGGGAATCTGAGGGAGCAAAAAAATCAAAATATTGAGAAAATCGCCTTTAAAGTTGTCCAAATGAAGTCCTTAGCAATGCATATCCACTCACAAAAATAAATTTTTGATATATTTACAATAGGAGATTTGCAAAATATCTTCATTGAACATGATCTTTACTTAATATCCTAATGATTTTTGGCATAAAAAAAAATCAATAATTTTGACCCATACAGTGTATTGTTGCTATTGCTACAAATATACCTGTGCGACTTATGACTCGTTTTGTGGTCCAGGGTCATATATATATGACAAATGGTTTAATATTTATTTAATAATCATATTGTGGTAATTTCTGACATTAGCCACATTAACAGCATTGTTTAATTGAACTGTTCTCTCAAATTGTTAGAATATAATTTGTAATGAAAACAGCTGTATTACATTAGGAAAATGCAAGTGTTTTCAGACTTTTGGATCCCACTGTAAGTATTTTGATTGCAATCAATGAAAGCTTGTTTGCAGCTATCAGTGGAGATTCCATGATAGGAAATCTTTAGAATGAAATAGTGTGAAGTTTAAAAAGCTCCTGATTTGACAGACAGAGCTTTTAAAGTCTTTTTTTTCTCTCTCTCAATTTGACCCGCAGGTTCAATGTGTTGATGGTAAACACATTTCTGCAAACACATGGACACCATATAGCACAACGTGATGTTAAAGTTTGGATCAACATTCCTACTCGAGAGAAAAAAACAAAACAAAAAAAACAAGATCAGAGAGAAATGATTGGTCGATGAGAATGTTGTTCAAGCCCTTAACCCTGGTTCTACCCTAAAACTTAATCCTAAAATCTTCATGGTCGATAAGGATGTGGATCCAGGAATAAATCCATTTTGAGTAAATCATGTTAAGCATAAATGTGCACTAAAGTGGTTCATTCAACATTTCTTTTGTGCCTTTTTTCCACAGGTAAAGTGAGTATGCTGGAATCAGTTGGATCAGTGGTGCGTGTTGCTGTGGAAACATCAGAGGCACAAATTGAGGTGGAACTGGTTCCTACAGTGGAGCTAATGAACTACTGGCCGAGGAGGGCTCGGTGGCCCCGGCTCTTTCGGAGATGGCCTTCCACAGAGCGCGCTCGCTGTATTAAGGTCAGTAGGTGTATATATGAATTTAAATATATAATTTATATATATATATAACACATTTTAGGTAACACTTTATTTTACTGTGACTTTGTTATATGTTACATGTACTTACTACAGTAATAACAGTAAATTATACATCATTACAAGCAACTAACCTTAAACCAAACCCTATAGTAAGTACATGTAGTTAATTGTTATTACACAGAACTTAAATGCATTACACTGTAACACTGACACCTTCTATCTATCTATCTATCTATCTATCTATCTATCTATCTATCTATCTATCTATCTATCTATCTATCTATCTATCTATCTATCTATCTATCTATCTGTCTATCTGTCTGTCTGTCTGTCTGTCTGTTGTCTGTCTGCACACTCATATATAATTATATAAAAATAAAAAACATTAAAAAACACATTTATTTTGTTAATCTGTTTTGAGTGTGTGTGTGTGTGTGTGTGTGTGTGTGTATATATCGGTAAGATTTGTTATATTTTTAAAAGACGTTTCATCTGCTAACCAAGGCTGCATTTATTTAATTAAAAATACAGTAAAAACAGGAATATTGTGAAATATTATTACAATTTAAAATAACTGTTTTCTATTTGAATATATTTTACAAAGTAATTTATTCCTGTGATGGTAAAGTTGAATTTTCAGCATCGTTACTCCAGTCTTCAGTGTCACATGATCCTTCAGAAATCATTCTAATATGCTGATCTGCTGCTCAAGAAACATTTCTGATTTTTATCAATGTTGAAAACAGTTGTGTACTTTTTTTTTCAGGATTCCTTGATTAATAAAAAGTTCAAAAGAACAGCATTTATCTGAAATACAAAGCTTCTGTAGCATTATACACTACCGTTCAAAAGTTTGGGGTCAGAAAAGAAATTAAAGAAATGAATACTTTTATTCAGCAAGGATGCATTAAATCAATCAAAAGTGACAGTAAAGACATTTATAATGTTACAAAAGATTAGATTTCAAATAAATGCTGTTCTTTTGAACTTTCTATTCATCAAAGAATCCTGAAAAAAAATATTGTACTCAAATATTTTGTACAATTGTACACAATAAATGTTTCTTGAGCAGCAAATCAGCATATTAGAATGATTTCTGAAGGATCATGTGACACTGAAGACTGGAGT
>RJVU01050883.1:813372-862858 GCA_003731715.1 Anabarilius grahami | reverse complement strand
TTTTGGAGCACTTCATGCTTCCATCTGCTGAAAAGCTTTATGGAGATGAAGATTTCGTTTTTCAGCACGACCTGGCACCTGCTCACAGTGCCAAAACGACTGGTAAATGGTTTACTGACCATGGTATTACTGTGCTCAATTGGCCTACCAACTCTCCTGACCTGAACCCCATAGAGAATCTGTGGGATATTGTGAAGAGAAAGTTGAGAGACGCAAGACCCAACACTCTGGATGAGCTTAAGGCCGCTATCGAAGCATCCTGGGCCTCCATAAAACCTCAGCAGTGCCACAGGCTGATTGCCTCCATGCCACGCCGCATTGAAGCAGTCATTTCTGCAAAAGGATTCCCGACCAAGTATTGAGTGCATAACTGAACATAATTATTTGAAGGTTGACTTTTTTTGTATTAAAAACACTTTTCTTTTATTGGTCGGATGAAATATGCTAATTTTTTGAGATAGGAATTTTGGGTTTTCATGAGCTGTATGCCAAAATCATCAGTATTAAAACAATAAAAGACCTGAAATATTTCAGTTGGTGCGCAATGAATCTAAAATATTTGAAAGTTTAATTTTTATCATTACATTATGGAAAATAATGAACTTTATCACAATATGCTAATTTTTTGAGAAGGACCTGTACAAAATATAAATTCGAAAATATATATAATGCAACTTTTTAATATTATTTTATTATTAACTATTTATCAATTGTAAACTGATTAGTAAACAGAAAATGGCCTGAGTACTGTATACATACAATTCAATGTTGATCTTAATAAATTCCCTGCAGTCGTTTGGATTCAATCTAATGGCCACATCAAACTACCACTGGCTGCTGTCATTCTCACGGGCAGAGCAGGTGCTGTTGAGTAATATAGATGAGGACGGCGGTTGCCGCAGGAAGTGTTATTGGGTGGTCAGACAGCTCAAGGAGGACATCTGGTGCCCTGGAAGCAAACCCGTCATCACTGCCTACCATCTACAGGTATACCAGCCCAACTGAAACAGCCTCTTTATCTGTGTCCTATCATCTTTCCTGTGATTTAACTTAATGTGGCTGTTGAAACACCATACTGCTTGAATACAAAAGCAAGTTTACACACTTTCCCACTGTCCTTACCTCATCTAGACGCTGCTTTTCTGGACATGTGAGAAGTACCCCTGCACCAGGGACTGGAAAGACTTCAGGGGATGCGTATTACGGCTGGTGCAAAAACTACATAAGTGTGTTAGCCAGCATTATCTCCGGCATTACTTTGTACGATCCCACAACCTTCTGAAATACAGCAATACTAATGAGCTTGATGACGTGGCAAAGAAGATCAATAATTTCCTGGACAACCCAGGAACATACGTTCATTAGAAGCTTCCTCTGTGGGTTAGATGGCATAGATCTATGTTAGCTGTACTCTGTTTTGACTGCATCATATTGATGAGATGATCATGGTAATAGGCTGTGGTTGACTAAAGTATGTATGTCTTTCCTCTTTTTGTCTATTTTATCCTGAAATTTTCACCACAATTATGTCAGCTTTTTTATAGTAGGCCAACACTGTGAATGAATGGCATAAGAGACACTGAATTAAATAATTCAATTAAATATTTTTCTCACCAGCAATGCACACTTTTTATTTCATTTCATTTTATTATTTAATTTTATTTTATTGGTAACACTTTACAATAAGGTCTCGTTTGTTGACATTCGTTCATGTATTAACTAACTTGAACTAACAGTGAGAAATGTATTTCTTACAACATGCATTAATCTTTGTTAATGTTAGTTAATTAAAATACAGTTGTTGTTTGTTCACAGTGCAGTAACTAATGTTCGCAAATATGTTTTGATTTTAAAAATGTATTAATAAATGTTGAAATTAACATAAGCTAAGATTAATAAATGCTGTAGAAGTATTGTTCATTGTTATTTCATGTTAATGCTAAGAAATGAAACATTATTGTAAAGTCTTACCATTTTATTATTTTATTTTATTTTGTGTTTTATTTTATTATTTTCAAACCACCTACCATGTCCCTATGCTTTTCAGAAAACTGCCCTGAATAAAACCTTCTCATGTGGCCTATTGAATAAGAAAATCTATTATAGATATTTTACATGCTGATCTTTCATTACATCTGACAGGAACCCTTTGTACTGCTCTCCAGCAGAGGGCACTGTGATTACAGCAACATGTGCTACATTGTAAACACGGCCAGCCAGGGGAATTGCAAGTCAGTAATAAAGAACTGTTACTTTCATTTTTAGCACATTATATGTTTTGATACAAAAATGTAACAAGCCAGATTAACTGAGACTCAGTGATCTATTAAGCCTATAATTTGTCACAGTAGTAAGTAAATCAGAGTAGACATGCAAGGATTAGCTTCACCCAAAGATGATTTCTGTCATTATTTACTGACCTTTCTTCCATTTAACATAACAAGAGTTATGTTCACACTGCTCTTCTCTGTACAAAAATAGCATATAGTCACCAGATGACAAGTTTCAAAACGTACACAAAAACACTATCAAAGCAAATGTAACTTTCAAATCTCAATCACCAAATCTGGTGCTTCACTTGTGTGTTTTGTAACCTATTGTGACACTGCAAATTTAAACATGCAGAAGTGAGAACAAGACAAAAATTTTAGAGGTCTGTGGTCATAAAAAAAATCCCATGTCCTTCGAAAAGAGTAGGGTTGTAACTCTGGCATCCTGGCCAAAACTTGCCCATTGGACTCTGTCCATCATCATGGCCTCCTAATCATTCCCATCTATGATGATTGACACTATCTCCTATCCACCAATAAGCTGTTGTGTGTTGGGCGTTGTGGTGCACTATGGCTGCCATCGCTTCATCCCAGGTAGACTCTGCACATTGGTGGTGCTTTGAGGGCAGAGAAAAGTGCTATATACAATGTAACAGATTATAAAAAACATTTGTAAGTAGTAGGACAAAGTAGTAGGACTTAGGACAAAATGATCCAAAACTTGTATCTTAAAAGCATTTAATCCTGTTACAAATCAGTTAACTAAAGGCCTGATGTGTAATGAGGGTTTTATGAACAATTAGTTCTTGCACAGTTTACATAGCCTTAATCTAAGTCAGTATTATAGCAGAGACAACAGGTGTTTGCTTCTGTGAATTTGATATCGTTCATTTCTAAGCAAACAGTCTCTTGTTCAGCAGATTTTGAGAAGTCAGTGTTTAGTGAGCGTCAATATGTAGCTACAAAGATGAATTCTGCACAAAGTAAATTGCATACGATTTCTTAATTGAGTCTAGGGTACCCAAGACTTGACATGAAAAGATGTAAATGGACAGTCTAGAATCCACATAATGAACTTCTTCCATTTGTTGGGCTTTCATAAGGGGCCGTTCACATATCGCGTCTTTTCCGCGCCCAAGTCAGTTATTTCAAATGTAGCCGCGCAGCAGGCGCGCTCATAATGGAAGCGACGCGCATGCAGTGCGTTTTCCAGGTGCATCGAGATGAAAAATTTTAAACTTTTCAGAATGCCGCAAACGCACCGCAGATCATGTGACAAGAACCAACCGATCAGCTTCGGCCTTTCCGTAACAAAACATCGAAATCTCAGCCGAACAGCTGATCATAGCTGTACAGCCCCGCTAGAAATTTTACGTTCCCAGAACATTCTCAGAACGTCCCCACTGGTGTTAAGGACGTTGTCTAGTAACGTTCCCAGTACGTTCAGAGACGGTCACGATGTGGAGTTCTTGGCTGACCTTCACAGAACATTCAAGATGTTCTCTGAACGTTTAGGGAACCATACTTTATTTGGAAATGTTCTCAGAACGTCCCTGCTGCCCTTGTCAAAAAATGGAATTGAAAATTAGAGCTAAATTGACTACAAAAACTATTTTTTCTTAAATGTCTTACAAAAAAAAGCTCTTTACAGGTAATTCCTGGATTCATGTTATGAAACCTTCTCTTTAAAATGCAAATCACTTGCAGTAAGTCATTAGCTGACAACAGCACATGCATGAGCTAATGTAACTGCTGTATCACTGCATCAGCAGCTACACAGTTACTGTCTTTAAATAAAGCAACATGCAGCAGAACATCAGTGTTTCTGGATCATCACTGACTGAAGCACAGGCTCTACTCTCCAGCACAATGGTAACCTCACAAAACTCAGATAACAGAAACAGAACATTAAACACTCACAGATCTCTCTAGATCTCTGCATCTTCACTGATTACAAACCACTCTTTCTTTCTTTCATACAAATCTTCTTAATGAGGTGTTGATGTTTTATCAAAATTTATAAATGTCACCGTTACGGAGGTAAGCGCTTGCTTTAGTTGGGCTCCTGACCCTTGACAAATTGATATTATTCTTCCTCCATTTGTTATAACTGTGTTTTTTTTTTTAAAGCATTTGTTACAACAAAAACAAAATTGTAAGCAAAAAAAAAAGCCAATTAAATGGATTTGGTTGTTCATTGATGATTTATTCATCAAACAGTGGTCTTATTCACTGATCTCTGAATATTGTACTCTTTTTCATCTTGATATAGTCCCATTATAATGCATAAAATCCTGTCCTGCCTTGATATTTGAAAGTAAATTTGTCATTATGCAGAAATTATTCAGACAAGGTAATTTAGACAGACTCACACAGACATCAAGATTCTGCATATGATCCTCAACAATGATGACAACATTTTCAGATAAACAGATTAACTCTGAACATCACAAAACAAGCTACTAAAGTCACAAAAAAGATTTTTGTTTATTGTCACCATTGTTGAGGTTCATACGCTGATTCATGATGTCTGTGCGAGTCTAAAAGGCACTGCTAAAAACTGTCTATATATTGAATAAAAAAAAAAATCATTAAAAAAATAACCATTAATTAATGCAAATCTAACATTTAATACACTCATAGTTGGTGATAAGTGAATCACAATACTCCAAGATGAAAATTTCTCTCTCACTTCTTGTTATAATAAATGTTTTTTGAAAACACAGTTAAAGCAGCCAGAGAAAATCTAACAAAAAAGTCAAGAATCAAGAGCCCATCTAAAGTAATCGCTCACCTCCATAACGGTGACTTCAAACTTTATAATTTTCCATAAAACACCCACGCAGAAGGCGACGTTCTCTTGACCTTGTGCAACTTTGCCTAAAAGTTCTCTAAAAGTGACAAAAATTCTGAAATTTTACAGAACATTTGGGACATAAAACGTCCTCTTTTGGTAATGAAAGTGCTGCAGTTTAAGGTGCCTTATATGACTTTAGGGGGACATTCCAATTTGGTTAATGTTATGGTCACATAAGAACGTTACAATGAGGATATTTGGGACATTAACTGAACATTCCCACACGGTCCTCTGTTGGTCATTTAATAACGTTCCCGATATGAGTTTAGGGGGACGTTCTATTTTGGTTATTTTATGGTCGTGCCAGAACGTTACAAAGAGGACATTTGCTAAGTTATCAGAACGTCCTATAGTAATAATCCCCTAAACATTCCCAGAACGTCCTGAATGTTCCCTGAAGGTCCACCAAATAACGTTTACCAAACCTTAAAAGAACTCCACATCGTGACCGTCTCTGAACGTACTGGGAACGTTACTAGACAACGTCCTTAACACCAGTGGGGACATTCGGAGAATGTTCTGGGAATGTAACATTTCTAGCGGGGATAACCTGTCACCTAGTGACGTTACCAGAACGTTCAGAGACGGTCACGATGTGGAGTTCTTTTAAGGTTTGGGGAACGTTATTTGGTGGACCTTCAGGGAACATTCAGGACATTCTGGGAATGTTTAGGGGACTATTACTATAGGATGTTCTGTTAACTTCCCAAATGTCCTCTTTGTAACGTTCTCACGTGACCATAAAATAACCAAAATAGAACGTCCCCCTAAACTCATATCGGAACATTGTTAAATGACCAACAGAGGACCGTGTGGGAACGTTCAGTTAATGTCCCAAATATCCTCATTGTAACGTTCTTATGTGACCATAAAATTAACCAAATTGGAACATCCCCCTAAAGTCATATGAGGAACCTTAAAATGCAGCACTTTCACTACCAAAAGAGGACGTTTTATTTCAGAATTTTCGTCACCTTTAGAGAACTTTAAGGCAAAGTTGAGCAAGGTCACGAGAATGTCGCCTTCTGCGTGGGTTTTATAGAAAATAACGTTTGACGTCACCGTTATGGACGTGAGCGTTTGCTTTAGATTTTTTTCTTTGTTATAGCTAAAGCGCAAGAGAAAGTCTGATCGATGAATTAGGATGTTTAGTGCTGGTGATTCAATCATCAGGAAGTGTCCTGATTCATTGATCATCACCAGAGTCTAAACTATGTGTATTAAATGTTAATTATGTTAATTAATGGTTAGTGTTTTTTTTTGTTCATTATACAGACAGAGTATTTAGCAGTGTCTTTTAGACTCACACAGACATCATGAATCAGCGTGTGAACCTCAACAGTGGTGACAATAAACAAAAATCTTTTTTGTTACTTTAGCTTATTTTGTGATGTTCAGAGTTAATCTGTTTATCTGAAAATATTGTCACCATTGTTGAGGGTCATATGCATATGATTTTATGCATTATCATAGTACTGCAATAGCATGAAATGAATACAATATTCAGAGATTAGTGAATAAGATCACTATATGATGATATAATTATCAACAATAACCAACCAAACCCATTTGATCAGATTTTTTTCCTCTCACAAATATTTTTGTAACAAATGTGCTGTAGAAACACACAGATACAACAATTGGACAAACATTAAAGTTAAAACATCAAGGGTCAGAAGCCCAACTTAAACAAGCGCTTACCTCTGTAACGGTGACATTTATAAATTGTGATAAAACATTAACACCTCATTAAGAAGATTTGTATGAAAGAAACAAAGAGTGGTTTGTAATAAGTGAAGATGCAGAGAGATCCCGCGTTTTGTGAGGTTACCATTGTGCTGGAGAGTAGAGCCTGTGCTTCAATGAATGACAAAAATGGCAAGAATCAAGAGCCCATCTAAAGCTAACGCTCACCTCCATAACGGTGACTTCAAACTTTATTATTTTCTATAACACACGCAGAAGGCGATGTTCTCGTGACCTTGTGCAACATTGCCTAAAAGTGACGAAAATTCTGAAATTTTACAGAACATTTGGGACATAAAATGTCCTCTTTTGGTAATGAAAGTGCTGCAGTCCAAGGTTCCTTATATGACTTTAGGGGGACATTCCAAATTGGTTAATTTTATGGTCAAAAAAGAACGTTACAATGAGGATATTTGGGACATTAACTGAACGTTCCCACACGGTCCTCTGTTACTAGACAACGTCCTTAACATCAGTGGGGACGTTCTGAGAATGTTCTGGGAATGTAAAATTTCTAGCGGGGTAACCTGTCACATAATAACGTTCCCAAAACGTTCAGAGACAGTCACGATGTGGAGTTCTTTTAAGGTTTGGGGAACGTTATTTGGCGGACCTTCAGGGAACATTCAGGACGTTCTGGGAATGTTTAGGGGACTATTACTATAGGACATTCTGATAACTTCCCAAATATCCTCTTTGTAACGTTCTTTTTTGACCATAAAATAACCAAAATGGAACGTCCCCCTAAAGTCATATAAGGAAACTTGAACTGCAGCACTTTCATTACCAAAAGAGGACGTTTTAGGAACGTCCCGAATGTTCTGTAAAGGTTCGGAATTTTCGTCACCTTTTGAGAACTTGAGAGCAAGGTCCTGAAAACGTTGCCTTCTGCGTGGGTGTAACCTGACAATAACAGTTCAACGTATCTGTCAATATATCCAACAGCCACCCAGAACATTTTATGAAGTATTGAGTAATAAACAACACCCTGCTTAAAGCATTGTTTTCTGTGTCTCTTCAGTGCAGAAATCCATCATTGAAGTTGATATGCAGGGTAAGTATGCGGAAAACTGGGGCTGGGAGCCATAGTCTTGTAACAAAACATTGTCTGTAATCTAGCTTTTCTCACCACAAATTGAATATGTTTTATCTCCCCGAGGTGACAGGATTGTATAATGTCAGAATTGTGAGTTTGTGAAAACTAAACATCAGATGTATAGAAGTTTTCCTTCTATAATATTCCTACATCAAACAGCTCCATCATCTGCCTGTTACATCATATTTCTCTTTCATCTTTAGCTTAGCAGTAATCTTTCATTCAGAAGGACATTTCTGTGATATAGCTATATAGATAGATATATAGATATAGATAGCAAATTGATGCCATCTTGACTAAAAACAAAATAGCTAGCAGCAGGGGCTAACTTCCCATGCTAACCAGTTAAACTAAACAAACTAATACATGATCAAATATATGATATTACTGTGGGTTTTACTCAAGGTAGTCAGTTTTTAGCTTGTTAGCTTTTAGCCTTCATCAGCATAACTGAGCACCAATAAGCAAAGATGGCAGATTTCAAATCAGGAACATCGGTAGAGTCCCTCACCAACTAAGCAACTACTTTTAAAATGAATTGTTACAATAGATGGCTCTCTCCAGGTAGAGTCATTAGTTAACATTAGTTGATGCATTAACATGAACATTAATCTTTGTTAATGTTAGTTTTAACATTTGTCTTCCTAACAGTTCTGGAAGGACTTCCTCGTTCTTATTCTATTTCAATCATGTCGGAAAGTTCTGCCCTTTGGGCCTGTTTTGTGCTTATAGCTCCTCGTGTTGTGTTTATATATTGTGCCATGTGTTTTAATGCAGTTTTTTTCACTCTCAGTGAATTTCATTAAACAAGCGGCTCTTTGTTTAGGGTGCCAGGCACCCTCTCATGCATTGCAATAGACTGGGAGACCCTCATCCTACCACTGTCTCTCTTTCACCCTTTCTTTTTCTCTCTATCATTCTATCTCTTTCAGTCTCTCTGTTCCAATAGATTGGTTACTATGATTAGACTAGTATCCAATAAAAATCAAATGTGCATGGCTCATGTTTTGCATCAAGTACATGAGTGCCGAGATAAATTACCATTGAAGTAGACTGAGTTCAGTGAGTGCACACAAAAAGTGGAGAACCCTACAACTGCCTCAGTGAATGGTTGAGGGAACATTCCCTTGGATGGCGGTAAACATAGTGACCCTCTCTTTCACTCTTTGTTACACGCTTTCTTTCACGCTGGCTTTGAAAAGGGACAATTGTGCGTAACATCCTGCTGGTACGATGGCATAATGGTTTCAGTGTGAGACAGCTTTCCCTGGACATTCTGTCATCTGGGTGGCATGAGGTATTATGTGGAGCCTTGAGGAATAGCCTTGTTTCCCATAAACATGACAAATGCAAACGTATTTTCCGCTACTACTATCAACCAGATGTAGTATAAACATTAACACTGAGTGCAAGATAGCTACCATGGCTATCAAACTAAGAGATAGATTGCCCCAAAATTAAAATTTTGTCATTATTTAATCACCCACATGTCATTTCAAACATATTTGCTATCATTTCTTCATAAAGATCTGTTCCATTTGACCATTTGTAATGACTGCTGGCTGTCAAGCTCCAAAAAGCACAAAAAAGGACCACAGAAATATCATAAAATTAGTCTATACAACTTGTTTGCTGTATTTCATAGCTTTTGAAGCCATATGATGTATTTTTATTATGAAAAGATCAAAATTTAAATCATTATTCACTGACACTGATATTAAAAAAATTCTAATTTTATCTAAATAATCAATTTATCGAAAATTACAAATGCCAAAATATATGTCAAAATGTACTTAAAGGTGAAAGGCATTTGGGTAAATGCAAAAAGTATTTTTAAAATATATTTTGCACAACAATGTTTTTACTGCATTAAAAATATATACAAATTTGGCAAAAATATAGGAGTGGAAATAAGTTTACTATTTATAGGTTTAAATATAAGTGTACAGCTTACAACTAAGTAAATTAAATGTTAAATATTTATGTAAATATAATAATATTTTATTGTATGTATTGAAATTGGTAATGTAAATATGTATAAATATATTTATTAATTTATTGGTCTTTTTGTATATTTTGTAAATATTGAAATATATGAAAATATATATCTGAATATATTTTGCCATGGTTAGGACTTGGAATGTAGTGCATGATTCACTGCTTTTAATAAAATGAATAATAATGAGCTAAAAGCACCATAAAATTAATGATACTTAAAAGGTTAGTTCACCCAAAAATGAAAATTCTGTCATTTATTACTTACCCTCATGCCGTTCCACACCCGTAAGACCTTCATTAATCTTCGGAACACAAATTGAGATATTTTAGTTAAAAAACCGATGGCTCCGTGAGGCCTGTATAGGGAGCAATGACATTTCCTCTCTCAAGATCCATAAAGGTACTAAAAACACATCTAAATCAGTTCATGTGAGTACAGTGGTTCAATATTAATATTATAAAGCGACGAGAATATTTTTGGTGCGCCAAAAAAAACTAAATAACGACTTATATAGTGATGGCCGATTTCAAAACACTGCTTCAGGAAGCATCGGAGCATAATGAATCAGCGTATCAAATCATGATTCGGATCGCATGTCAAACTGCCAAACGGCTGAAATCACGTGACTTTGGCGCTCCGAACAGCTGATTCGACACACTGATTCATTATGCTCCGAAGCTTCCTGAAGCATTGTTTTGAAATCGGCCATCACTTTATAAGTCGTTATTTTGTTTTTTTTGCCGCATCAAAATTATTCTTGTCGCTTTATAATATTAATATAGAACCACTGTACTCACATGAACTGATTTAAATATGTTTTAGTACCTTTATGGGTCTTGAGAGAGGAAATGTCATTGCTGGCTATGTAGGCCTCACTGAGCCATCGAATTTCAACTAAAAGATCTTAATTTACGTTCCGAAGATCAACGAAGGTCTTACGGGTGTGGAACGACATGAGGGTAAGTAATAAATTACAGAATTTTCATTTTTGGGTGAACTAACCCTTTAATACTTCCTGTATACATGTGTGATATTTTTTGGAACTTGACAGCTTGTAGTTACTATAAACTGTATGAAAACTTTTCTATGTGAATATTATTTTTGTGTCTTTCATGGGAAAAACAGAATACAGTTTTAGAAAATTCTGAGGGTGAGTAAAAATTTCAGTTTTGGGGGAACTATTCCTTTAATGTGACAAAAGTGGATCATCTGTTACATTCAGTGTTGAGATACTTTCACATCTGTTGCATCTTTTTAGAGCTGGAGACAGAGCTAACATCAAAGGGCTTCGATCGAAGATGTTCAGCATCAAGATAAGATTGAGTGGCACAGTCTGAGAGAGAGACAGACAGTGGTGACAGGTGCACTGATAGAGAGAAACGCATGGAGTGCAGAGGAAAGAAGCAAGAAAGGCTGGCATGACAACGGGACTGACGTGAAGATGAACCGTCTGTCGCTGACACAGATATAGACTGACAGTTACAGATATGCAAAGACAGACAGAAACTCAGAGTAAGTGAGGAGTATGATAAATGGAGTATGACAGCAAAGTTGGTGCTTCGAGAAACCCAGCCTATGTTGAAAGAGATAAAAATAGAAAACCAAAGAGATTTTTTTATTTAAATGCTTAGATTGTGAGCAGAAGATCTTTTTTAAAAAAAAATGAATTTTAGATGCCAAGATGAGATTTCAATATGAACTCAAACATTCTCATTAGAATTTTCCAAGACCTATGCTATTATTTTTATAGTTTAACACTGTCAACAACTCATTTGTGCCTGTTTTTATTTTTCCTAAATATTTTTTTGGGCAAAACATCTCATCGAAAGTCAATATTTAAAAGGGTAGTTTACCCAGAAATTAATATTCTGTAATTATCTACTCACCCTTATTTCAATCCAAATTCTGTGGAACATAAAAGAAGATATTTTGATTAGTGTCCTGCCATACAATGGAGGTCATTGGTCACCAACTTTGTTTGGTTACCAACATTCTTCAAAATATCTTCTTTTATGTTTGGCAGAAGAAAATGTGCATTGGGAAAGGCCCAAATTTGACTTGACTGCAGTCAATTAGTATCAAAATATGGTGTCCCATAATAGCCATTGTCACCAGATTTTTTTACAGTGTATTTTTAGCAACTACAGCTGCCAATTTTCCACTGTAAATTTAAAAGGATATTTTTACAATGACCCACTAACCAATAAAATTCAACACTGACATTTTGGATCCAACACCATATTAAACATATATACTCCATGCTTTTAGGATTCAATTTATTCAATTTCCCATTGTATATTAAATGCAAAATAAATTGCAGTTCCACTTTACGCACATATAAGCATCTGTTTTGCCTTAATAAAGATGGATTTTGTCAAAACTGCTTTTTGATATGCCATGTTAATATGAAGTGCCATTCTGTTTGCTGTCATGCCTAAGGTCACATCCCCAATCATTCATTTTCTCATTGTCTAACAAGTTTTGACATGTCATTATAAATAGGCATCAGTAAAGTGAGCCACAGACAGAATGCCCACCAGCACTAGTGCTCTTCTAGGAAGGAAGAAATGGCTTGTCCATCAACCAACAGGACCGTTACAGTGGCCATTGTATCTCAGTCTAGGGTACGGATGGTGTTATCTGAAAGCGTGACACGTTTGTGTTTGTTTATAATAGAATCCATGAAAAGACAGTGTGCCTAACCTGTTTAAAAAGGTGCATTCGGTCTATATTTGGACTTCAATGGACATCTGAAATGGGGAGATGGTGAATGCTAGCTGGATGGAGATCAAGAGAAAAATGGAGCTGGTCTTTGATATGTCCCAATGAGAAAAAATGCCTTTAATGGAATTGTGATCAGATCAAAAGGATTGAAAGGGGAGAATTACAATGCAGTTGTCTAAGGTAGCATCTGTGTCCCTTTGGCATAAACAGATAAAACACCAAACAGAGGCTTGGGTGCTTGAGTGATATAACCGTTTGTAATCACAGGCTTACACATAAAATAAAAGCAATGCATCAAAAACCCATTGAAGTGGCCTTGCTTTACACCATTCACAGCTCTTTCTCTTGCATGTGACATTGATATTCTCAGGCGTTTAAGAGTGTTTGGTGTCAGAAAAGCATGGCTTAGCTATATACACAGATTACCACCAAAGCTCTTGCATAATAGGTCCTAAGAACTCATGTTAAGTGTTCAGATTTACAGAGAAACAGCTTTAAAATGCAATAGTATTTAGATATAAGTTAACAAATGATTGCATAATCCCAATAATGTTATAGGGCAACTCCAAAACTACACAGCAACCCCTTTTTGCACTCACTGGCTCCAGCTCAACACCAGGGTTGTTTCCTGGCGTTGTTCTTGGTTTCCCACATTGTCATGGTTTCCTTAAAAGCAGAGTAAAACATGCAAGGGAGGCAAAAGCAACCAATGATGAAAAGTTTGATGAATGTGATTTTTTTCTTCTTTTGTTGCTTTTAACAAAAATAGTGATTCCTTTAATAGAACAATATGATGATGAGGTGAAGACTTATGTTTAAAAAATAAAATCTGTTTTATTCTATAAAATCTATGCAGTTTTTGTTCACCAACTACACACAGACATTATTCCGTGTGTTAACGTTTCAGAAACATCTTTGTATTAAAGGGGTGGTTGATTATGATTTCACTTTTTAAACTTTAGTTTAAGTTACGACACTCAAATTTCAATGCAAAGGGAGATATTTTCTTTTAAAGAATTCACTGTTTAAGATCTACAACAAATGGCTGGTAGGGACTACAACGAGCTTCTTCCCGGGTTAGTGACATCACTAACCCTTAAATGTACATAAACCCTGCCCCCGAGAACATGCAATAAAGGGGGCGAGGCCATGTTGGGCTGCTTTAGAGAAGAGTTGTTGTAGTAGAGTGTTGTTAGTTACCTTGCCGTCATTTTACGCCGGACTGCTTCACAAACGAGGGTCAATTCAATGCTGGATTTGCAAAAAAGATTAACATGACGGCACATGCTAGTCTATGAGTTGAATCAACTCCACAGCAACTACATAAATTTATCCACTAAATTCGTTCTATTCATCCTGAGTCTCTCCATCAGTGTCCGACTCCGGTTTTAACAATGAACGGCTGAACACCGTTACTGACAATCGTCATTTTGGCTGCGTCAGATTCTCCATCTTTGTTGTTGTTGAGCAACCGAAGCGTGAGCTGTTAAAGCTCCGCCCTCTTCTGGAAAGTGGCTGGGAGCAGCAGCTCATTTGCATTTAAAGGGACACACAAAAACGCGCATTGTTGCTCAGACCCAAATAGGGTCAAATTTGACAAGCTATAATAAATGTTATGTGGGGTATTTTGAGCTAAAACTTCACAGACACATTCTGGGGACACCAGAGACTTATATTAAAACTTGTAAAAGGGGCATTATAGTTAAAAAATAAAATGAAAAATTTTGGGTAAAATGTTTTGTTTAAAGGTAATTTTCAGAGAGGCTAGCAATAGCAAGCTAGCTTTGAAAGCATGAGATTCCAACCTCCCCAACCTCTACAAAGCCACGCCTCTTACAAAACACATGAACGCGTAAAGCAAGGAGCAAACAAAAGCATCACAAGAGACGGCATTTAGAGTGTCTCACCCCCCCAAAAAAATAAAAATAAAAATTTCTGTCATCATTTACTCACCCTCAGGTTGTTCCAAACCTGTGTAAATTTATTTGTTCTGTTGAACACAAAGGAAGATATTTTGAAGAATGTAGGAAACTGAACATTTCTGGGGCACCATTGACTTCCATAGTATTATTATTTTTTTTTCTATTATGGAAGTCAATGGTGCCCCAAAGCAGCCTGGTTACAAACTTTCTTCAAAATATCTTCCTTTGTGTTCAACAGAACAAAGAAATTTATACAGGTTTGAAACAACTTGAGGGTGAGTAAATGATGACTGAATTTTTATTTTTGGGTGAACTATCCCTTTAAAGCACATAACATTACAATAATAATGAACATAACTTAAAGAGCACTGACCTGGACCACCTGACTGCTGCAGATTAATTTCGGCATTGATAGTGCTGCCATTGAAACTCATAAATTCGAGTCACAAACCGCTCAAGAGTAAAGGCCTACAGGTTTCCATCTCTTCAAAATTATGGTAGTTATGGCGTGAATGCAGCATACGCTTGTTGTTTTGGTTAAGGAGGAACTGTAAAATGGTGGCTGCTGTTCCGTTTGCGGTGATGTCTGTCTAACTCTGCATAGCTTGAAATGCGCTGATGATGTATGAGGTCTGTGCAAGTGTGTGGAGGTATGAAAATACATATGCGGACAGGCGGGAAAATGCAATGATTGCATGAACATTTTATGGTCCTATGCCTTCCACAGATTATTAATACATTTATTTAGACCACTTAGTGACTGCAATCAGGATGTGAAGCGACTTTCAGCAGCATAACAAAAAATGTTTCTGGAACAAATCGCCTAACCTGCCATTAAAGTAAAAGTTGATTTTATTCTGTTCTATTTATTTTATCTCAGACAAGCTATTTATAGTGAACTTTGTCATATTCATAATTATTTAGAGTAATTATAAATGCTTAGGGAATAAACGTTCTCTCAGTGGATTCAAACCTTAGATTTTACACTTCTCCTCTTCTGCACACACACACACACGCTACACACAGTTGTCTCTCTTCCTATTGGTTGTTCAGTTTCTACACAGACTCGCATATGAGTTGAGCTGCAGCAGAGTTGCTGTTGATTTGATGCTCTGCTCCTGACATTTGAAAAGGGCTTTGAAAGTGAACATAAGGTAGCACAGTCGCCGTTCACAAGCAAAAATGGGAGTTGGGGTAAGTAATATGATATTAATTCGCGTGTTATGTTAAGCATTTTTGATATTTAGATTAATGGGTGTCAGGATGCGTTTATGAAAGTTATTTTCGAAAAATAAGGATTATAAGATCGCTGGTGACAGCCTACAAAGCCTACAATATTCAATATAAAAAGTAAATATATTTTGATAACACAAACCGTGGTAACGTCTTCAGAGCTTGTATTTGTTTCAAAAACTGAATAGAATAAATATTTCATATTCAGTGTAGTCATCATTATGTTGTATGTTGTTGGGTTGTGAAGTGATTTATTGTTTATTATTCTATGACGGCATTTAATATTTCAGTATATTTGTATTTTGAAGTGGGAGTGTCGTAGGCTGTAGTATGACCTGTGGAGTGCTTGCAGAACTCATTACTATTCATCACTATTTCCAGCCATATTAGCATACTCAGTGTGGAATCATGATTTAAAACCGTGCTGTTTTGCTATAAACTTTCTACTTTATTGTAATTGTTCTTGCGTAATGTAATAGTTGCATATGTTCTTACTTCCTAATACTAGTTCTACAGTCACAGGTTGTTATTTCTATGTGGAGTTTTCTCTCCTCCCCTTAACATGGTGTGCCTTATCTAGGTCAGTACACTAGAATTAACACAAAATTTCCTAATCCTTTTTAATAAGAATAGAGGAAAGATGTCAACATGTAGCTGTTTTGCCTCCTAATGTGCTGTACTTATTTTCACAGTGTAGACTCATAGGTTCTTTCACTGTACAACCAAGCAGCTGTGTTTAATTGGGTGTTAAGTGGGATTATTTGCAACTGATGTGACTTTGTTTGAGATCATTCAATGAAATCAAAACCACTGTGGAAAAACATTCTCAAATCCATTTTTCATCCTCACAAACAGTTGTTCCCGTCACACTCACATGTGTCACCTTGAAGGTGGCATAACATGTTTGCCTGAGGCAACAATTGCAGTGAACTCTGCTTGACTGGACAGCTGAATAAAACATGAGGAGTCTTTGTGTGAGTGTTTATCTGTTGCGTGTTTATGAATGTGTGACCCTCGCAGATATTCTTAGATAAACTAATGATACTCCCACCTTTGCCTACTCATGTTCTCTTTTGGAAATGAAAAAATGGGATGGGAAAAAGCTTTGTTGATTCTGCTTATTTCTTTTCGTTGGATAAAGGCCAAGATGGCATGGTTGCTTCCATGTCCCTAGTTGAGACTGGCTCTGTGCCACAGAACATTATTAGACGTGTTTGTTCCATGTAGCAGATCATGTCAAGAGAAAGCTGATCTCATTTGGAAATACATCAAAGACCCTTGAGAACTGAGGAGGTTGGCAGTAATTTGAATATGTTTTAGTAATCAGATAGTTGGGCTTGCCCTCATCTTCACCACATGAGATATGAGGTAATAAGTGACTATGGAAACGTGGGAAAAACATGCCTTTAATGCACAGTTTGCATTATACACTGCTTTCTTTTATTTATTAAAAAAGTTACAGTTAACCAAAAAGGACAATTCTGTTACTATTTACATCGGCCTTCATGTTGTTCCAAACTTCTGTGACTTGATTTCTGCCACAGAACTCAAGAGGAGAACATTTAAAGACTGTTTTCCAACTTTTTTTTTTTTTTTTTATGCAGTGACAGTTAACAAGTCCTAAATCGTTCACGCTTCAAAAAGGATGTAAGAGCACCATAAAGGTGTCATAAAAGTGGTCCGTTCAACCATTTTCTGAAGCCATACAAATAATTATTTTGGGCCAGATCTTTCCAGTGAATCTGTTGAACCGGTTACCAGAATCAGTCTAAAAATTAATGATTGATCTTTAAGTCCAACTGATCTGATTCTTTATTGCAATTCACTGATTCAATTAACAGCCAGGATAATATTATTCATTAAAAACAGAGTCAGTCTGTTTCTCACCTAAATATATAGCAAGACTTTTGGCTGCTTGGAATATAGTGCACTAGCTGAATGAACCACTTTCAAGGTGTTTTTGAATCCTTTTTTGAAGCTTGAAAGCTTCAGAAAGCTTTGTAATTTCATGAAAAAGAGCATCCAGCTCATTCTTCAGAATATCTCCTTTTGTGTTCCACTGAAGAAAGAAAGTTATACGGGTCTGAAACAACGTAAGAAAGTAAATAATGACATAATTTTCTTTTTTTTTATTTATTCCTTGCATGAATTATAACCTAACTTTTGCCACAAAATGACTCGGTATATTGTCACAGCCAAGATCTCCTAAAGTTATTATTTAATGTTTCAAACATCTATTTCAGGATGGACGGGACCAGTATGAGCTGGCGGCAACGTCAGATCAAGGAGGGAAGAAAAAGAACAAAGCCAAAAAGAAGGAGAAAGATATGGATGAGCTGAAAAAGGAAGTGGATTTGGTAAGTCTTTACTTACAGTTTTGTTTCAGTTTCATACTCTCTCATAATTTTTCCAAGGTTGAAACTTTTGGTATAATATTTATTTCAGGATGATCACAAACTGACTTTGGAAGAGCTCCACCGTAAATATGGTACAGACTTGAGCAGAGTAAGTCCTCCATGTGTTTTTCTCTTTTATAAAATTACTCTTAATAGACTTAACATAGTCTTCTCTGTGACTTCATCAGGGTCTTACAAGCGCCCGTGCGGCAGAGATTCTGATCCGTGATGGACCTAATGCCCTCACTCCACCTCCAACTATCCCAGAATGGGTGAAGTTCTGTAAGCAGATGTTTGGAGGTTTCTCCATGCTATTGTGGACTGGTGCCGTTCTCTGCTTTCTTGCATATGGCATTCAGGCAGCAATGGAGGATGAGCCTGCCAATGACAATGTGAGAGGGAATGCTGAAAAATATGTGTGTTCATTTATTGAATGTATTATATCAAATCTTGACTATCTCTTTGTGCAATGCAGCTGTATTTGGGAGTTGTGTTATCAGCTGTGGTGATCATCACCGGATGTTTCTCATACTATCAAGATGCTAAGAGCTCAAAAATTATGGACTCTTTCAAGAATTTGGTTCCCCAGGTAGATATTTCTTCCTAATTTCAGTCCTAATTTTTTTCCATTCATTTTACCATATTTTGTCTTTAAACCTAATAAACTAATATATGAGCTTTAATGCATTGTATTTTTGTATTCTGATGTGTTTTTTGTTCAAATTATAAACCTTTTTTTCTTTTCTAGCAAGCACTGGTTGTCCGTGATGGTGAGAAGAAGCAAATTAACGCTGAAAACGTAGTGGTTGGTGATCTGGTGGAAGTAAAAGGTGGTGACAGGATCCCTGCTGACCTGAGAATCATAGCCTCACATGGCTGCAAGGTTATTATAACCTCTATTTCTTACCTTAGCTGATCAGTGTAGTGTTAACTTCACATTTCCTTTCTGTGGCAGTGGCATTTTGTAAAAATATCTTTTAAATTGGATGTTTTAAGGTTGATAACTCCTCACTGACTGGAGAATCAGAGCCTCAGACACGGTCCCCGGATTTCTCAAATGATAATCCACTAGAGACCAGGAATATTGCTTTCTTCTCCACCAATTGTGTAGAAGGTATTTTATATTCTCATTTCCTACAGATGTTCAGTAAAGTGTTTCACTTCTATTCTCATAATTGTTAAGATTTCATTGTGAATAAATTCATACACCTTTTTATTTTTATATTGACACTTTTACTTTTATTATTTATGTAAGGGATAATGCATGGCTAGCCGTGCATTAAAATCCTTTAATGCACGACGTAGAGGCGAAGAACCACCCGACGCGAAGCAAACAATAAATCACTTCACCTCTACGTCGTGCTTTAAAAAATCCTTTAATGCATGGCTAGCCGTGGATTATCCCACTTATACCTTGGTTATTTGCCAAGTTAAAAACAAGCTAAAGCTGTAACTGATGTTTACAGTGTAATTTTTTAACAGATGGGTAAAAATGATGGTTATTTTCTTAAGTTACGGCGCGTTAGTTCTAGCACTCAGTCCGCTTTAAATAAAGTAGAGCCATCGGATTGCTTTAATTTTAACGAATTTTCACATTTATTTAAATTCATTATTAAAAGAGAGAGACGGACAACTGAAAGAGAAAGATCAGAGAGAGAGAGATGTGTGCGCGATACCTGCACTGTGTGCGTCTCTTCTTTGAAGTAACTACAGTTTAAAGTCCCCTCGTTGCTTAAGCATATAACTTAGCTAACATAGGCTAACTTAATGATTCTTTAATGAATTTATTAAAATTATTTATGAATGACAGGCAACACTGACAGTGAGAAGGCAATCTTTATTTGAACTAATCATATTATTTATTTAAATGAATTATGTAGAGTGTGAAATAAAACCGGCGTCTCTAACCACAGTTTACTATAAATATAAAGACATATTACATTTATTGAAATGCATTAAATTAAATGAAAACAAACAAAACAAACATTTAACAAAATTACGGTTTATACCTGTTCTGAGACACATCAAACCTGCAACACTGTATTCGCGTCCAGCGGTAGACTGAACAGAGGCATAAAACTCCCGCAATGTCTCATTTAAAAGAGAAGCAGAGTAGGTCTCGACATCACAATTGTTCTGTCTTTGGTGCAAAAAGTCACTGAAAGTGTTAACTGCCCATTTAGTTGTCTTTTTCGTATTGACCTCATCTTTGTCATCTTCTATCCTATCTAGCTCTGCCGGTGTTAATTCTTTGTGCCGCTTTTTGTCATTCAACGTCTTCTCCAAGTCTTCTATTTCGTCTTGTGCCTGGGCCCATTTCTCAAAATTGCCATATTGTCATACAAATGAAACGATATGCAAAAATCATCCATTTAGCCTACCTAAATAAAAGTTTTCATGTCTCTCACTCTGTTTGCAAGCGTAACTGTGTTACTGTGGTTACCAATGTTTATAGTGGCGGATTAATTTTAATCTGTAATCAAACTGACTGGAACTACCTGTGCATTAAACGGTTTTACTGCACACCTTCCAGCCAATCAGAATCGAGTATTTAAACAGACCAAGGTATAATACTCATCATACCATTAGGTGTCAAAAAAGTGAATAAAGTCTTTATGATGATATTATTGACTTAACCAATTTATTTAAATTGAAATGAAAACAGTGACTGACATGATGAGTGAGTCATTGAAACATTTTATTTTCTGATTGGATTAATTTAACAACTGTGATTCATTCAGGAACACCAGCGGTTAATTCTACTGTGGTTTTAATTGGAACTACTTTTTGTTACCAAAGCAAAAACAAGGTAACTGCCGATAGTGTGTCTAAAATGTAATTTACTCAATATTAACTTCTTG
Organism: Anabarilius grahami; assembly: GCA_003731715.1. Classification (NCBI taxonomy): domain Eukaryota; kingdom Metazoa; phylum Chordata; class Actinopteri; order Cypriniformes; family Xenocyprididae; genus Anabarilius; species Anabarilius grahami. The sequence goes on along the minus strand of RJVU01050883.1, from coordinate 841,754 downwards.
TTTATTGAACTGCTGTATAAAAGCAGTATCATATTTAAATTGTGTCATATGTAAATATGATATACATACACTACTGTTAAAAAGTTTGGAGTTGGTAAGATATTTTAATGTTTTTTTTTTGTATCGAATAAACAGTAAAATATTATTATAGTTTAAAAAAACTTTTCTATTTGAATATATTTTAAAATGTAACTTTCAGCAACCATTACTCAAGTTTTCATTGTCACATGATCCTTCAGAATTAATTCTAATATGCTGATTTGGTGCTTAATTAAGATTTCTTCTTAATATCAATGTTGAAAACAGTTGCTTAATATTTTTTGTGGAAACCATTAAACTTTTTTCTGGATACTTTGATGAATAGAAAGCTCAAAAGAACAGCATTTATTTGAAATTGAAATTTTTGTAACATTTAATGCCTTTACTGTCACTTTTAATCAATTTAATGTGTTTTTGCTGAATACAGTATTAATTTGTTATTTTTTTAAAATACAAGCCTCAACTTTGGTGTCTTCTGTTTCTTGCAATACTTCACATTTGTTTTAGGTACTGCACGCGGCATCGTCATCAGCACCGGAGACCGTACTGTAATGGGCCGAATTGCAACACTTGCGTCTGGTCTAGAGGTTGGGCGCACCCCCATTTCCATTGAGATCGAACACTTCATCCACATCATCACAGGCGTGGCTGTCTTCCTGGGTGTCTCTTTCTTTATTCTGTCTCTTGTTCTTGGTTACTCCTGGTTGGAGGCTGTTATCTTTCTTATTGGCATCATTGTGGCCAATGTGCCTGAAGGTCTTCTTGCTACAGTCACGGTAAGTTAGTTCAAACTTACTTACTATTACTTACAAAGTTAGGCCCTTATATTTGCATGACACCTACTCTCTGTTTCTCATTCTTTAGGTTTGTCTCACCCTCACAGCTAAACGTATGGCTAAGAAAAACTGTTTGGTTAAGAACCTTGAGGCCGTTGAAACCCTGGGCTCAACCTCAACCATCTGTTCTGATAAAACTGGCACATTAACGCAGAATCGCATGACTGTAGCTCACATGTGGTTTGATAACCAGATCCATGAGGCTGACACCACAGAAAATCAGAGCGGGACCTCCTTTGACCGTAGCTCGGCCACCTGGACTGCATTGGCACGCATTGCTGGGCTCTGCAACAGGGCTGTGTTCCTGGCAGAACAGACCGATGTGCCAATTCTGAAGGTTTGTTTTTGATGTGATGCACAGCAGTTATACTATACTTACTATACTTATACTAACCTATGTCACAGGGTATATGTTCATGTATGGGTCATTGCACAATTTATACAGTAACTTTTGGTGGGTGTATGCTTTTTTAAAGAAGCATATATATAAACCAATATATATATATATATATATAACACTTTCCACAAAAATATTAAGCTGCCCAACTGTTTTTTAACATTGATAATAATAAGAAATGTTTTTTGAGCAGGAAATCAGCATATTAGAATGATTTCTGAAGTATTATGTGACACTGAAGACTGGAGAAATGACTGCTGAAAATTCAGCTTTGCCGTTACAGGAATAAATCATATTTTTAAATATTTTTAAAATAGAAAAGTTATTTGAAATGATAATAATATTTCACAATATTACTGTTTTTACTGTATTTTTGATCAAATAAATGCAGTCATAGTGAACATACTGTAAGAGATTTATTTTAAAAAGCTTAAATAATCCTACCGACCCAAACTTTTGAACTATTGTATAAAACCATAGACAGACAGACAGACAGACAGATAGATAGATAGATAGATAGATAGATAGATAGATAGATAGATAGATAGATAGATAGATAGATAGATAGATTATTGATTGATAATATCAGTATTATAATTTGTCAGTGTAACGTCCAATAAAGATCCTAATGAAAATTGAAAAGTAAAAACATGTATGTCACCTCTTCATTGTGAACATTGTTTGTAAGATTTTAAATGAAATATCTCACTTTTGTGTTTAAATGTTTAGAGAGATGTTGCTGGGGATGCGTCTGAATCTGCTCTGCTGAAATGCATTGAGCTTTGCTGTGGATCAGTGAAAGAAATGAGAGAAAAGTACACCAAAGTGGCAGAAATCCCTTTCAACTCTACAAACAAATATCAGGTACTGGATGTAGGATTTTACATCTCAATATGGATTCTTATTTGGAATGCAAATAAATAAAGAATTTCATTTAAAAAATAATAAAATATGGAATATAATTAGTCAAATTTAATTGGTCTGTGTTGAATTGTGGATTTGTGGCCAAAAACATAAAGCTGTTATTTCAAGATTGGTAGAAACATTCCTTTGTGATTTTCCTAATTAATCACACTAAATAAACATGTTCAGTTGACAGCCTGAATTTCCACATACTACTTATAAAATGCATCTCATCATTATCTGAAATGATCTGATGCATGCATTGATAGTTGTCAGTGCACAAGAACCCAAACGGTGGCACAGAGTCTAAACACCTGCTGGTCGTGAAAGGAGCCCCGGAGAGAATCCTGGACCGCTGTGCTACTATATTGATACAAGGGAAGGAGCAGCCTTTGGATGATGAAATGAAAGAATCCTTTCAGAATGCTTATCTGGAGCTTGGCGGCCTTGGAGAAAGAGTTTTGGGTAAAAGAGAAAAAACTGCTTCTTCAAATAAAAGTTGTGAGTTCACCTGGACTGATCATTCATGTTCTTCTCCAACAGGCTTCTGTCATTTCTACCTCCCTGATGAACAGTTTCCAGAAGGTTTCCAGTTTGATACTGAGGATGTGAATTTCCCTACGGAGAATCTGTGCTTTGTGGGTCTCATGTCAATGATCGACCCTCCACGTGCTGCTGTACCTGATGCTGTAGGCAAATGCAGAAGTGCAGGAATAAAGGTAAAGCAGAGATACATATCCAGCATATGTGCTGAATTTATTATATAATTATAGTTTACACATATATTTCTGAACTATTAGGTTATCATGGTAACTGGTGACCATCCAATCACTGCAAAAGCCATAGCAAAGGGTGTTGGGATTATTTCTGAGGGTAATGAGACTGTGGAAGACATTGCTGCTCGCTTGAATATACCTGTCAATGAGGTCAACCCCAGGTATCACAGTGTGTTAGTTTTTACCAAAAATGTTACTGTACCTTGCCTTGACATGAATCTAATAACTGAGTGAATGTATCTTTTCAGAGATGCAAAGGCCTGTGTGGTTCATGGTGGAGACCTGAAGGACCTCACGGCTGAACAGCTAGATGATATTCTGAAGTACCACACAGAAATTGTGTTCGCCAGAACATCACCACAGCAGAAACTGATTATTGTTGAGGGGTGTCAGCGACAGGTAATGACTGAACTTCTGAATATACCTAAACAATGGGTTGTGGACCTTTATACTTCAATTAGACAGACAGCTTAGAACATGGGTTTTCAAACCTTCTGATTCCATGGACCCCAAAATTTGATCCCCACTTGTGAGAGACACCCTTTTAAAATAAAAAGGCAACTAAGTATTATGTACATTTAAAATTTGGAATCAGTAAGATAAGCACCACTGTTTCCAACATTACTAATAGTATTACATGTTTCTCGAACAGTAAATTAGCATATTAAAGGGTTAGTTCACCCCAAAATTAAAATTCTCTCATTAATTACTTACCGTCATGTCGTTCCACACCTGCAATACCTTCGTTCATCTTCGGAACACAAATTAAGATATTTTTGATAAAATCCGATGGCTCAGTGAGGCCTCCATTGACAGCAAGATAATTAACACTGCCCAGAAAAGTACATATTTAAAACAGTTCATGTGACTACAGTGGTTCAGCCTTAATGTTATGAAGCGACAAGATTACTTTTTGTGCGCCAAAAAAACAAAATAACAACTTTATTCAGCAATATCTAGTCATGTGCGATTTCAAAACACTGCTTCATGAAGTTTCGAAGCTTGACAAATTTTATCATTTATAATTTTTGTATCAAACTGCCAAAGTCGCGTGATTTCAATAAACGAGGCTTCGTTACGTCATAAGTGTTTTGAAACGTTCAGAAATTTCAATGGTTCACGTGACTTTGGCAGTTTGATACGCGCTCCGAACCACAGATTCGAAACAAAAGATTGCAGTGTTTTGAAATCGCCCATCACAGCATTTTTTTAAATTAATAAAATTAACTTTTGCAAATAATTATAATTTAATTGTTTTATTTTAATACCCGCTATTGATATTTAATGTATGCGCCTGAAGAGAGTTCAACAATTTATTTATATAATCTTTTTTATACATAAAAAAATTAATAGCGAAACACTGTTAAGTGTCTTTACAAAGAATATTGCCTAAAAAGATAAAAATGGTAACGAGGAGAAACTATAATCACATTTTCATCACAATTAATCACAATAATCACAATACATTTTATGATTTCCGACCAGTTTTTTGAAGCCGAATGAAAAATAAATAAAACAGTATTAATATTAACTTTGGTGTTAAAGGGTTAGTTCACCCAAAAAATGAAAATTCTGTCATTAATTACTCACCCACATGTCGTTCCAAATTCGTAAGACCTTCGTTCATTTTCAGAACACAAATTAAGATATTTTTGGTGAAATCTGAGAGGTATATGACTCGTTCATAGACAGCAATGTAATCAACACTTTCAAAGTCTAGAAAGGTAGTAAAGACATTGTTAAAACCGTCTACGCGACTGCAGTGGTTCAACCTTAATTCTATGAAGTGACGAGAATACTTTTTGTGCGCAAAAACAAAACAAAAATAACGATTTTATTCAACAATATCTTCTCTTCTGTGTCATTCTCATATGTTGTTTACGTCCAGCGCTTCCAGGGTCTATGTCAGAACGCCGACTCATTATTGGTCAGCTCCTGTGTCAGCATCACACGCATGCGTCATGCTGCTCACGTGATCAGCGTCGGCCAATACTGAGCCAGCATTCGGACCTAAACACTGAAAAATTGCAATTTTGAGTTAATGTTAATAAATCATTTCTGTTCCAAAGGGAGCCATTGTGGCTGTAACAGGGGATGGTGTGAATGATTCTCCTGCACTGAAGAAGGCTGATATTGGTGTTGCTATGGGCATTGCTGGCTCAGACGTGTCCAAACAGGCTGCTGACATGATCCTGCTAGATGACAACTTTGCCTCAATCGTCACAGGCGTAGAAGAAGGTACGGGAGACCTTTATTCATATCTTCTCATTGTTGTGGGCTCTTTAATTAGTGTTTTCTTTCCACTAGGGCGTCTGATCTTTGACAACTTGAAGAAGTCCATTGCTTACACCCTGACCAGTAACATCCCTGAGATCACACCCTTTCTGTTCTTCATCATCGCTAACATCCCCTTGCCTTTAGGAACTGTTACCATTCTGTGTATTGACCTGGGAACAGACATGGTCAGTGCAGAACACGTCGGGTTATTTTCTTTTTCACACTTGTATTTGGTCTTTCTACCTCTACAGGTGTTGACAGTTAATCATTTTGTTTTGTTTTGTTTTCAAGGTCCCTGCTATTTCTCTGGCGTATGAGGCTGCTGAGAGTGATATCATGAAGAGACAACCCAGAAACCCTAAAACAGACAAGTTGGTGAATGAAAGACTTATTAGCATTGCATATGGGCAGATAGGTAGGTGGCCATTTTGTGTCTTTGTTCTAGTAGCCTTAATTGTAGAGAATGGTGGTAAATGTGCTAAGATTGTGTGTTTGATTCCTGGCGAATACATACATACTGATACATATCTTAAATGTAAAAACATCTGCCAGGATGCGTACGCTACCATTCAAAAGTTTTGAAAGTCTCTTATGCTCACCAAGGCTGCATTTTATTTGATCAAAAATATAGTAAAAACTGTAATATTTTGAAATAGAAGTACAATTTCAAAAAACTGTTTTTTATTTTAATATATTTTAAAATGTAATTTATTCTTGTGATGGCAAAGCTGACTTTTCAGCTTATTTATGTAAAATTGAAATCTTTTGTAACATTAGAAATGTCTTTGTCATTTTTAATGCACATCAACTTAATGCATCATTGCTGAATGAAAGTATTCATTCATTCATTTATTCATTCAAAAAAATCTTACTGACCCCAAACTTTTGAAGTAAATGTAAATAAACTACTGTCAGGATCCAAAGAGATTGTCAGTTTTACTGGTATTCAATCAGGTGCTAAATTAGCAAGTTGAGAATCCCATTCCAAGTTTTTGCTGACTAACATGCTACCATGCTTTATAAATGTCAATATTGCTTCACAATTACAAAAATATTTTAATGCAAGATCTTGTCTGGTTCTGCAGGTATGATTCAGGCTCTGGCTGGATTTTTTGCATACTTTGTCATTCTTGCCGAAAATGGCTTTTTACCATCAAGACTACTAGGAATTCGTGTTGGTTGGGATGACAAACATATTAATGACCTGGAGGACAGTTATGGGCAACAGTGGGTAGGTATTATGAATTATGTCACAGTTGTGAACCATGATCTGCGACATGCTAATAAGGGGGAGGGGCATTCTCATTCCACAGTACCTATTGCTCTAATTTCCCAGAAGAGAAAGAAGTTTTTCTCTTTTTAAAATAATTCTCTTATGCTTACAAAGGCTTCATTTATTTGATAAAAATACAGTAAAAACAGTACAAATTTTCAGCAGCCATTACTCAAGTCTTTAGTGTCACATGAAGATTTCCTCTTCAGAAATCATTCTAATATGCTGATTTGGTGCTCAAGAAACATTTCTTATTATCAGTGTTGAAAACAGTTTTTCAGGATTTATTTGAAATAGAATTTATTTGTAACATTATAAATGTCTTTACTGTCACTTTTGATACATGTAATGCATCCTTGCTGAATAAAAGTATTAATTTCTTTAAAAAAGATTTACTGACTTGTAAGTGTACATCTGCTAAAACTGAATCTTGTCAGCATTTAGGAGTACAGAAGCATGTAGTTGTATATAGCTCCAAAACCCTAATTTTAGATTAGTATTTTACCAAAACACTTTTATGTTTTTTCAGACATATGAACAGAGAAAGATTGTGGAGTTCACTTGCCACACAGCATTCTTCGCCAGCATTGTGATTGTGCAGTGGGCCGATCTGATTATCTGCAAGACCAGGCGTAATTCTGTCTTCCAGCAGGGAATGAAGTGAGTCTGGGAGAACAAATGAGCTCTGAATGAGCATAAGCCGTGTTCTTGAGGAGATTTTCATTCATTTATTGTCTATTTACTTCATTTTTGGCCTACAACTACAGGAACAAAATCCTGATCTTTGGATTGTTTGAGGAAACAGCACTAGCGGCTTTCTTGTCTTACTGCCCTGGCATGGATGTGGCTCTCAGAATGTACCCACTCAAGTAGGCTAAAATTGATTTGTATAAAACAAACATACAGTTATTTCTCGCCTGCTTCTTTGATTTATGTTCTGCTCTCTATATACAGGCTCAATTGGTGGTTCTGTGCCTTGCCATACTCTCTTCTCATCTTTATTTATGATGAAATCAGAAAGCTCGTCCTTAGAAGGAACCCTGGAGGTAATCAGGAAACTGCACCCGTGTTCTAAGCAATTGCACTGTATTGTAGAATTTAAATGAATACGAATGTATGTCTATGTACTGTATGAATGCATCATTTTCTATTTTTATCTGTAAAAAATAAAACATTTTTCTTTCTTTGCAGGTTGGATGGAAAGAGAGACGTACTACTAGACCATCATGTTAGCAATACATTTGTGAGCTATCTTTGTGGCGTTACAGTAGTTTATCTCTTATGAAATTAACCTGTAAATTTTAAAATATTTTTATATAGAACAATTGTAGTACTGAGATCATGCTGACACTACATGCCGTGCTTAGACTTGAAAAACTTGAAAAGTTTTTAATTGTGTAATTTGAATAAACTGTCGACTTCACTAAAGATGTGGTCTCATTCAATAACTTCCTGTCTTGTAAGTGACAGTAAGATTTCTGATTTTTTTTGTACCCACATGTTAATTATCTTGGTACGGTAAGGATAGAATATCCATATTGATGGTCAATATGGATATATACAGTAAATGTGCCAGTGATGTTTTTGTGAAGGTAGCAAGTGATGTTTTTGCTAGCCTGTACTGCGTATTATAATGTAATTAATTAATTTCTAAATAAATATATTTAAGTGTATTATTAAGACACATCAATATCAACATAGTGCCTATGTTGCTTGTTATATAGTTTGTACTAAAATGTGTTTTTCTGTCTTCATTCAATCAACTTTCTCACTGAATGGTTCTTTCAAGATGGCTAAGAGCCTAGTAACCCAGAAGAAAAGAGTCATGTTGGCATGGATACACAGCAGTAGCCCTAAACTATTTCATTTAGAATTTAAGGAACAGAATGTGCCTGTATTTTCTCTTAGTTTTTCATTCATTTAGAACCCACTGGAATGTTAAACCACCCTTTGCTTTTTGTTATTCTGCAATGGTGTTACCGGGTTGATTTGGCTTAACACACACACACGCACCGGCACACACACACAAACTAAGCTAACCACTGCACAAAATTTAATTAATCTTTCTGAACTACTTTTTTGATAAATCATGACTGCATGATTCATTTTGAGCATGAGCAACATGAAAGGGCAGTGACTTCTAGATCAATACTTTTTAGCCAACTAGATAAATCATGATTTATTAGTGCAAAGTCCATGCTTTTTGTTTTTGCAGACAAATTACTAAAATTTATCTCAGTCAAACTTTCTTTTTTGTGAATGTGATTAACAGATTAACACTAACTAATTTTAGTCTCTGACTGAATGCGACGAACTACACTCAAACTTAAGAAAATATATTCAAACCACCACATAAAACTGTAGCCAATTTTTTTTTTTATAATAATTATGAAACATTACTTTTTTTTTTCAGTATTTGAACATATATAGCTTACATATTGTTCAGCAATATCTTGGAAGTCAAGGTGACCCAAGTCCTGCTGATCTTGATCCAGATCCTGACAGAGCCAGATGGGTCCATAGTCAATATTACTCTCATTAATGTCAATTCTGTCTTGTTTAATTGCCTTTTTTAGCTTGCATTTATCTCCTTGTCAGCCTTTTTACACCTGCGGCTTGTCTAATCCTTTTTCAGTCAATGTGAGCCAGAAACCCCATTTTGTGAGCCATAATTTACTTGCATTTTGTCATTGCTTTCCTGATTTCCTATTGAAAGAAATATTTTAGAATATGAATTGTCTGCATTTGGGTTAAAAAAAAAAATTACCTTGCCTAAGCGACAAACATGCAACTTCATATGCATGCCAGTTGCATGCTTTTGTAGGCCAATGCAATGTGATGATGTTCTTCTTTTTGAGATGGAAAGTGTTTGACTCCAACCCATATGAGAACGTAACTCTTCAAAGCACTAGAAGAGGCCTGCAGAGATATTAAGGAGTGGGAGGTATGCATGCAAAATTCACAGTGTTCTTTCCTTACAAAGACTGAGGAACATTGTGTGATGTGGATGAAATTATGGAAATTAGTGGTGTGAGGAATAAATTCAGTGGCAACAACAGCAACAGTATGATCATTGACAAACAAACAAATTTCAAAATAGATGTGGGAAAATGATCTTCACTTTGAAACTTTATGATAAACATGTTTTTCAGTAATATAGTTGTATATAGTGGAACATGTAATAAAAAAAAAAACAATTCAAACGTTTTGGTGTCAGTATTTTAAAAAATGATTTATGAAATGCGATGACTGAAAAGAATGGATGGTATTTTATGTATTTTCTTTATGTAAATATAAAATGCCCCAGGAGCATTTAAACAGCTAGATTAATACCATCTGAAAACATACAAACCCAACTTTTCTCAGAAGTCCATCACTTTTGCATTTGTAAAAGTAGCCAAACATGATAAGGCCTAAACAAGAAACACATTTGGCCTGAAATCTTGCCATTCTGTTGCTCATATCCACAATATTTACAGCTATGTAAAGCATATCTAAATTTAAAAATTAATTATTGTGAAAATGTAGGCTGTAGGGCAGGGATGGACAACTCCGGTCCTGGAGGGCCAGTGTCCTGCAGACCTGAACCAGCTAATCAAGGTCCTAAAGACCTTGATTAGCTGGTTCATGTGTGTTTGATTAGGGTTGGAGCTAAACTCTGCTGGACACTGGCCCTCCAGGACCGTAGTTGTCGATCCCTGCTGTAGGGCATTAGTAAATACTAATTGTGGCAACCAGGGCGGGCGAGAGCCGTGAGGGAACGGCGCGAGGCCGGTGGCGCGAGAGTTAACGAGCTACACCTGGGAGGCGCGCCGGCCTCGAGTCTCTCACGGAGGAGCTCCGGGAGCATAAAAGGAGGAGCGACGACAGTGAAGGACGAGAGAGGACCAGGCCTGGACTTTATTTTATGTTTTATTATGTTTGTGTGGCCGGCAGACGTCCGCGAGGGTCTGCCGGCATTACTTTCGTTTTGTTGGTTTATTTATATATTAAAACTTTGTTTGATGTTCGCCGGTTCCCGCCTCCTTCTTCCCACATATACGAACTGTGTTACACTAATTGTTTAATTGCAATATAAAGAAGTATTGCCCATAACCAACCAAATCATTCTTAAAACAGTTTAAGCTCAATGTTCTCAAATATCGATCTTTTTCATACATTATTTTTTTTCTTTAATACATTCATGTCTACCGCAGTGATACACTCCAGTACCAATACGTTTTGCATGATTTAAGTTCCGCAGCTCAGCCTTTAACTCCTTATATGGTGTTGACCGCGTTCAAACAAGTGCTATCTCGTGAGCCAGATTCCAATGAAGGAAGGGCAAGATTTTGAGTGGACAACGACCTAAATGTGGGTCTGTTTTGACATAAAGCTTATGCTTTCAGACATCATGGGATATAGCCCATGAATCATACAGACTTCTTTTATAGTGGTTAACAGTTAGTTACAAACAATCACCATCCTTGCATCACTTATTATTGTCTCATTAAAACGACATAGGCTATTTGGAGCAACATAAGGATAAGTAAATGACAAACTATTTAGGTGAAATATTCCTTCCCATTTTTTAATTAAAGTGTTTTATTGTATATTTTTGCAGCACATAAAGTAGGCCTACTGGCATAGAGGTCATCTGAGTGGAACTGTAGTGACCAAGACTGATGCTTAAGGCTATGCATAGTGTAGGACATGTCAAAAAGGATCCTGCATTTTCTTCTCCAAAGTTTGCAAATAATATTCATAATAACAGTCAGGCCTATATAGCTCATGATTCATAAGTACTGCTGTTGTGGTATTTTTGGATTTTGATCTTTTTGGATCTTGACAGCTGTGGTCACTGAACTGTTGTGTTTCTTTAAAATTTTGTGTTCCTTTAAATTTGAGAAGGTCAGTGAACTTTAAAAAAAGTTGGCATGAAACAGAAGTTGTGAAGTTTTCTTCCCTATTGTGATTTGTGTACTTTTGAACAAGGAAAAAAAATGTTGCGCTAGTAAACACAGTGAATGTCATTTCACTAAGTAGCACAGCATCTCTGATGATCCTGGAGCAACATTCCAATCAACCAATCAGATTTGAGGGACAAGTTTTCAGTTTATGTCAAGTTTAGGTTTACTTACAACCAGGGTTAGGTGGTACTACATCAGTGTTATTCACCTATCATTTTTTAGGGATAAAGGAATAGGTTTAGGACTACATTTTCAGACAGGAATGTTGTTCCAGAATCAACAAAATATGTTTATACAGGAACATGTCTTACTTGGTGACCAGTAAATATGTAATCAAAGAAGAGATGTCATTGCAACAGGAAGGGGAAGTTATTTTAATTAAAGATTGCGAGGACACATGATTTAAAAAAAGAAAGAATGTGTAACGATAAATCATTTATAAGAAAAACTGCAATATTTCATAAGAAAAATAAAAATTGTCAATTATGATTTCGTGGTGACTTTAAAGCCTTAAAAGGCCTCAAGAGCTTTTTTCCACTGTGTGGGTCAATACCTTTATTAACCCAAAGCACTGAGTCTAAGTGCAAGATTTTGTCTTAATCAAAAAGTCATACATTATTTTCCACTAAATGTGACTTGGCGGTAACAGCATCACTCTGCTAGCCTAGAGAGAATAGAGCTTTTGTTGGGCTGAAAATGGGACTTGATTCAGGGGCCCACTGCTCCGTGACAAGAATAAAGTGCAGCTCTGAACAAAAAGCTTAGTGGTGAAATTTAATTTTTATTCTCCGCTTTGAGACAACCACATAATCATGGAACAGGAAAGCACAGTTTTTTTCAAGAAGCTTGTGTAATCAATAGCTGACATATTGATAATACTATTATAATAATGCTGTTTTTGCTTTGAAGGATTATCACTGGAAAGATCAATTCAAATGTGCTTCTAAGCAATAGGGTTTTGGTAGTATATTTGGTTATTTCATTGCTTATATGTCCTTTTGTGTTATAAATGTGAAAATATGGGCTCTTGAATGGTTCGCAGCGTAGGATGAGGCAATAGAAACATCTATGGTACATGTACAGACTGTAACAGGTCTCATGGTCAGGTCCAGGTCAGGATATATTTAGAACATGAGCTGTTCAGGTATTCTGTGTATTGATCATATTTTCTGTCTCCTGCTGGGTCGTGTAAGAGTAAGACTAACTATACTGAGAAAAGAGTTTATAATTAAACCTGAGGGAATCTGACAGCTTGACCCTGGCCTGTCATGGCAAGATTTCACAGATACATGGTAATTCTCGGGACTGATGAATTTTGTCTGATAGCCACATCGCTGACTGACATTTTACATATGAGCTTTTAACTAATTGTTTTCTGCTTACCAGGGCTCGATTTGAGGGGGGATGCGGGGGGATGGCATCCCCCTTGTTTAAAAAAAAAAAATGACAAAAAGCATCCCATCTGTAAAGCCACCATCCCCCCTTACCATCCCCTTTAGATTAACAGTGTTATGTATTATATAAATCTTATCATGTAAACTAAATTTACAAATTTTCTGTATGATAATGAACAAACTATAAATAACAGCGATTGACCAATCAGAACTAAGTATTGTAATGCGCTGCGCACAGTCACGCCAGAGCTCTGATTCAAGCAATTTTTCGCGCTTGTTCAAAAGGATCAGAACCAAGCGTGCCACAGAAGTCCTGAAAAGTGAAGCCAAAGCATCTTGATCGCCCCAACACAAGATGTCAGCACCATATTGGGACATTGGCGGCTTCACTTTTCTACGATGGAAGAGAGTGGAGGTGCGTTGCCCATATTTTTTTTACAGTCTATGATCAGGACTCACGAGAATGATTCAAGCAAACTTTTGACTTTCTTTAAAAAGAGGAGAACAGAAGGTATTGATTAGTGCTTTAAGAACATTCCCCGGACACATTAGAATGAATAACGAACATAGCTAAAGTGGATTGATGCCATAAGGGATCATTCTTAAGGTGAATTATTAACGGTGAATGTCATCACCGAGGTGATAATGCACACATGCATATAGGCTATGTAAGCTCCATGTACGTGTGTTTATTTATTTTATTCAATAGAAACTATGGGCTCTGTTCATACTCCGCTGTTTAAAACTGCATGAACCATCCATTCAAGACACAGCTAACAAAGACTGTACCACTAATTGTTAGTTATAAGAACTGAAGAGTTGCATTTAATTCAATGTTAGACATCTGGAGTGCTGAAAAGTGTGGGGCTCATCCTTTGTGTTGGTCCAGATCCGGCCTACATCTGCCACGCATGGTATGATGATCTGGGCCACATGTGGCGTGGAATGATGGCACTTGGGCGAACCACTCCTGTTTGCCAGATCTGAGCTACAAGCAGGTCATATCAATGCCACATGTCAGCCAAGAGCAAAGAAATAAACCAGCTTCACATTACTAACCGGATTGACTTTATTTCTGTCAATCATCTACAGAAGTTCAACGCTAATGTTTGTTTCATTTGAAGTCACCGTAATGGTGACTAGTATTTCCATTAGTTGGGCTCTTAACTCTTATAATATGTCTGTCTTCTCTGGCTGTTGTGACAGTGTATTTGTCAGACATGTTTGCAGTAGCAAATAAAGCTGATAAGAGATCAGATGATGATTTTATAATCAATGTGGAATAGCATAAACTACTGATGTCATTTGAATGTGTAATTGTATTGTGCATTAATACAATTTCATCTCAAACCCTGTTTTATTGCAACACGACATCACACTGCTTTACAACAACCAGTTAGAAGATTGCAGATAATTAATAAATTTATCACAAACACAGATATGAGCAATCAGCGTATGAATCTCAACAATGGTGACAACAAAATATTCAGACAATCAGATTGTCAACTCTGGACATCACAAAAAGCAACTAAAAGACAAAAACCACAGCAAAAAATAAAAGCAAATAGTTAGAATTAATATTAATTATATATAATAGGACAATTCAGCTGAATCATTTATTCATGCTGTGATGCATGCTGGGAGTTTTGTACTATTGTTCCCAGCATGCATTGCGGCATGATCCTTTTGATTGTCACCTTTGTTGAGATTCATGTGCTGATGTCTTTGTGTATCATATTAGAATAATTATTTCAGTTTTTTTAATCTTTTGATCGGTTTTGTTTCATTATAACATTTCAGTGACGGTCGGTTTTGTTCAGTTTGCCAAATATTAATTGATTTAATTTTGTTACAAGATTTCAATGATGGTCAATTTAATTTCAATAGCAGTCAGCTACAGATCTTTACGAGATCTTAGTGACTGTCACTTGTTTTATTACGAAATTTCATTAACGGTCAGTTTTGTTCCTTTGCGAGATCTCAATGACAGTCGGTTTTGTTCTTTTACAAGATCTCGATGATGGTCGGATTTGTTACTTTACAAGATTTCAGTGACAGTCTGTTTTGTTCCTTTACGAGATTTTAGTAATGGTCAGATTTGTTCAGTTACAAGATTTCAATGCTGTCAGTTTTGTTTCATTACAAGATTTTAAGGACGGTCGGTTTTTATTGATAGTCGGTTTAATTTGGTTTCAAAGATGGTCAGTTTTGTTTCGTTACAAGAGTTCAATGATGGTTGGTTTTATTTCCTTATGAGATCTCAGTGATGGCAGGTTTTGCTGGGTTACGAGATCTCAATGATGGTCTTTTTTTTTCGGTTACGAGATCTCAATGACGGTCGGTTTTGCTGGGTTACTAGATCTCAATGACAGTGGATTTTGCTGGGTTACGAGATCTCAATGAGAGTTGGATTTATTCAGATACAAGATCTCATGACGGCCGGTTTTGCTGGGTTACGAGATCTCATTGATGGTCGTTTTTTTTTTTGGGTTACGAGATCTCAATGATGGTTGGTTTTATTCGAATATGAGATCCCAATGACGGTTGGTTTTATTTGGTCATGAGATCTCAATGACAGTCGGTTTTCTGGATTACGAGATCTCAATGATGATCAGTTTTATTCGGTTACGAGATCACATTGACAGTCGTTTTTTTTTTTTGGTTAAAAGATCTCAATGAGGGTTTGTTTTTGCTGGGTTATGAGATCTCAATGACAGTCGGTTTAATTCGGTTGTATGCTGTTACAAGATCTCAATGACGGTTGGTTTTATTCGGTTACGAGATCTCAATGATGCCAGTTTTATTCTGCCATGAGATCTCAATGACGGTCGGTTTTGCTGGGTTACGACATCTCAATTACGGCTGGTTTTCTGGGTTACGAGATCTCAATGGCAGTCGGTTTTGAGGGGTTACGAGATCTCAATAACGGTCGGTTTCGCTGGGTTACAAGATCTCAATGGCGGTCGGTTTTGCTGGATTACGACATCTCAATAACGGTCGGTTTAACTCGGTTACGAGGTCGGTTTTGCTGGGACACAAGGTCTTAATGACGATCGGTTATATTTGGTTACAAGATCTCAATGACGGCCGGTTTTGCTGGGTTACGAGATCTCAATGATGGTTGTTTTTTTTTTGGTTTCGAGATCTCAATAAAGGTTGGTTTTATTCGAATACAAGATCTCAATGACGGTTGGATTTATTTGGTCATGAGATCTCAATGACGGTCGGTTTTCTGGGTTACGAGATCTCAATGAGGGTTGGTTTTGCTGGGTTACGAGATCTCAATGACAGTCAGTTTTATTCGATTACAAGTTCTCAATGGCAGTCGGTTTTATTAGGTTGTATGCTGTTACGAGATCTCAATGACGGTCGGTTTTATTCGGTTACGAGATCTCAATGACCATTGGATTTATTCGGTTACGAGATCTCACAGGCTGTCGGCGTTCAGTGGCTGTCGGCTCTGTTCTGTCATGACATTTCAAAGACGGCTGGTCTTGGTCCTTGGTTTTCTTTACAATATTGCAAAGGCGGCCGGTTTTGTTCCTTCACGAGATTTCACTGACGGCTGGTTTAGTTCGGTTACAGGATCTCATAGGTGGTCGGCGTTCAGTGACTGTCGGTTCTGTTCTGTCATGAGATTTCAAAGACGGCCGTTCTTGGTTTTCTTTACGAGACTGCAAAGGCGGACGGTTTTGTTCCTTCATGAGATTTCATTGATGGCCGGATTTGTTCGGTTATGAGATCTCACGGGCTGTCGGCGTTCAGTGGCTGTCGGCTGTGTTCTGTCATGAGATTTAACTGACGGCCGGTTTAGTTTGGTTACGAAATCTCATGGGTGGTCGGCGTTTTCAGTGGCGGTTTTGTTCCTTCACGAGATTTCACTGATAGCTGGTTTAGTTCGGTTACGAGATCTCACTGGCGGTCGGCGTTCAGTGGCTGTAGGCTCTGTTCTGTCATGAGGTTTCAAAGACATAGGTCTTGGTCTTTGGTTCTGTTTACGAGATTGCAAAGGCGGCCGGTTTAGTTCGGTTACGAGATCTCATAGGCGGTTGGCGTTCAGTGACTGTCGGTTCTGTTCTGTAATGATATTTCAAAGACAGCCGTTCTCGGTTTTCTTTACGAAACTGCAACGGCAGCCGGTTTTGTTCTTTCACAAGATTTCACTGACGGCTGTTTTAGTTCAGTTACAAGATCTCACGGGCGGTTGGCGTTCAGTGGCTGTCGGCTCTGTTCTGTCATGAGATTTCAAAGACGGTCGGTCTTGGTCCTTTGTTCTCTTTACGAGATTGCAAAGGCGGACGGTTTAGTTCGGTTACGAGATCTCATAGGCGGTCGGCGTTCAGTGACTGTGGTTCTGTTCTGTCATGATATTTCAAAGACGGCCGTTCTTGGTTTTCTTTACGAAACTGCAACGGCAGCCGGTTTTATTCTTTCACAAGATTTCACTGACCGCTGTTTTAGTTCGGTTACGAGATCTCACGGGCGGTCGGCGTTCAGTGGCTGTCGGCTCTGTTCTGTCATGAGATTTCAAAGACGGTCGGTCTTGGTCCTTTGTTCTCTTTACGAGATTGCAAAGGCGGCCGGTTTAGTTCGGTGACGAGATCTCACTGGCGGTCGGCGTTCAGTGGCTTTGGGTTCTGTTCTGTCATGAGATTTCAAAGACGGCTGGTCTTGTTTTTTTTTATGAGATTGCAAAGGCAGCCAATTTTGTTCCTTCGCGAGATTTCAAAGACGGCTGGTCTTGGTCCTTGGTTCTCTTTACAAGATTGCAAAGGCGCCCGGTTTTGTTCCTTCCCGAGATTTTACTGATGGCTGGTTTAGTTCGGTTACAAGATCTCACTGGTGGTCGGCGTGCAGTGGCTGTCGGCTCTGTTCTGTCATGAGATTTTAAAGACGGTTGGTCTTGGTCCTTGGTTTTCTTTACGAGATTGCAAAGACGGCCGGTTTCAGTTCGGTTACGAGATCTCATACACTGTAAAAAATTATTTTATGGCTAAGTAAATAAAACAGGAAAAATCATGCATCTTTTGCTAATCTTGTAAAAATGAAAACTCTAGAATATTAAGTAAAATCTAAATTTTACTTACAAATATTAGACATCCAACAGACAAGTAAATTTTACTTGTGATTCTCTGGCATATTTACACAAATTAATAAAGTCTTGTAAAAAAGGTAAGAAACAGTAAAAACTGCATTATATAACAGATTTTTTTATTTAATTTATTCAGCAAATGTAATTTCATTCGATGATTGTGTTGTCATCACTTAATTCTGTACTTTTTGGGGCGGTTTCCCAGACAGGGTTTAAATTAAGCCAGGATAGTTCTTAATACAGAATAGTTAATCGTGGTTTAAAAAGTGACTTTCTGAAACAGATTAAGTACAGATTACTAAAACCTGAACTATGGAGTCTTGAATTAAAATAAACCCGATTAATTTAAAACCAACTGTGCTAAACTGAATTAGCATGAGAGAGGTTGCCTGTAAAACATGGAAAGAACCAAGAAAAGCTTAAAATTAAATGGAACTCAGAAGCAAATCCAAGGAAAACTATGGCAGCAAAAAAGACTCCAATATAAAAACTTGACTAAACAAGAGACATTTATTTTAAAGCAAGCAAAATACATCAGCTGTGAAAAAGAAAAGAAAAAATAAATGCCTGGAAATCTGTTTGTAATGAATTATTTTTAAATAGATGAATTCTATATATAGAATAATCATATGATTATTAATGCTTTTGTTTTGTCCCTTACATAGCAACAATTAAATGTAACTATTTACACGTGATAATCAGTGTTGGGAGTCCAGAAATGATACTGGTTTCATCCAAAGCACTATCATAGTGATCATAGTGATTGCTTCATTATTATATTAAAAAAGTTAAAGTCCTGTTTGATTGATAGAGTTCTAGTAACCATTTCAAGTCAATTTAACATGAAGCAATCACATTTGAACCAGAAACAATGGTGTTAAATCAAAATAAATTGTTTAAATGAAAAATAAAAAAAGATTATATATATATTTATTCATTTATTTGTGCTGTTCACTTTATTTAAACAATTTATTTTGATTTAACACCATTGTTTCTGGTTCAAATGTGATTGCTTCATGTTAAATTGACTTGAAATGGTTACTAAAACTCACTTGATGTTTTCATTTTGAAATAATGTTTCTGTCAAGTAACCCAATCAAACAGGACTTTCACTTCCCATCATGCTTTTATCACATGTGTAAATATTTCACAGTTTATGTATTTTGCTTGCTTTAAAATAAATGTCTCTTGTTTAGTTTAGTTTAATATTGGAGTCTTTTTTGCTGCTATTGTTTTCCTTGGATTTGCTTCTTAGTTCCATGCAATTTTAAGCTTTTCTTGGTTCATTCCATGTTTTACAGGCAACCTCTCTCATGCTAATTCAGATTAGCACAGTTGGTTTTAAATTAATCTGGTTTATTTTAATTCAAGTCTCCATAGTCCAGGTTTTAGTAATCTGTACTTAATCTGTGTTTCAGAAAGCCATTTTTTAAACCACAATTAACTATTCTGGATTAAGGCCTATCCTGGCTTAATTTAAACCCTGTCCAGGAAACCGCCCCTATAAGAGTAACATTTAATTTAAAATAATTACCAGCACTGCATAAAACAAGTCAAATGTATTAAAAAGAGCAAATGGTTTTACTTAATTATATTAATTACATCAGATTTTTAAGTAAAAATTACTCAATATAATTTAACAGGCCAAGTTATATGTACTTGTTCACTTTGTTAATTTTGCTCCGCTTAGTTAAGTAGATTTACTTAATTTCCATGTGTGTGAAAGTTACTTATTAAATATTCATGAAAAAACTTGCAAAATAAAAATTTAGTAAATTCTACTTGGTTTTTTTCAGTGTAGTAAAGGCTTATATTGATAGAAAAGATTTCTATTTTGAATAAATTCTATTATTTTTAACCTTTTATTCATCAATGAATCCTAAAAAAAAAGTATCACAGGTTCCAAAAAATATTAAGCAGCACAACTGTTTCCAACACTGATAATAAATCATCTTATTAGAATGATTTCTGAAGGATCATGTGACACTGAAGATTGGAGTAAAAGCTGATTAAAATTCAGCTTTGCATCACAGAAATAAATAATATCTTAATTTATTATAACATAGAAAACCATTATTTTAAATTGTAATAATATTTAACAATATTACTGTTTGTCTGTATTTATGATCAAATAAATACAGGCTTGATAAGCATATGAGACTTCTTTCAAAACTAAGAACCAAATAAAGTACTACATAATTTGTGATATGAATCTAACTAACTACCTGCATGGATTGTGATGTAGGGATTATTTTGCCCCAGGGTCATACCCTTTATTCAGTACAGTTTATGGCGACTGTACTGGGGCGTTGGGCATTATGTGATGTGCTGTACAGATTATTTTACACCAGGGTGACACCCTACAGTACAGCTTATTGCAACTGTATTAGGACCCACGCAGACCACAGGTTGATCAGACCTGCTGGTCTCTCTAACACCTCTTCACACAGCTACCCAGTCTCCCATCCAGACAGAGACCAAGCTCAACCATGCTTAGCTTCAGTGGGTGTGCAGGCGAAAGCTTCAAATTGACCGCTGCAGGGCTTCTCAAGCGTTTTTCCAACCATAGACCCTCTTACATAGAAATATAAATCTCAACAATGGTGACATGCTTCATGCCGCAATGCATTCTATAACAGACTATTAAGTTGAAATTAAGTGCATTGCATCTACATGATCAAAAAAAAAAAAAAAACATTAAATGATGACAACCTCTTCATCATCAAATTGTCAACATCACCTGACCACATTTTCCCTTGCTATTTTTGCCACAGCTAACACAATTTCTGCAGCAAGAGAAAAACTAACACTAAAGGTATGTTTACACGGCAACAATGTACTGAAAACTGAAAAATTTCTTCTTTGTACAGATGACAACGTTAATAAAATTCATGCCGCAATGCATGCTGGGAGTCATGGATGAGTTTTAATTGGTGCACCCAGAATGCACTGCAGCATGAAGCTTTTTGTTGATTGTCACCATTGTTGAGATTCATATGCTAATTCTTGATGTCAGTGTGTGTCTGAATAATACCGTATTTCAAAACTTACTGTCCAGCATATGTTTTAAAAATTCTTCAAATGTTAATTTTTCCATGATGCTGCTGAAGCAAGTGCTGCAGTGAGTGATCAGTAAAAAGTTAAGAAGGACTAATAACACTAAAACCTAACAATCAGTGATGAGGTTTCAGATATATATATAAAAAAACACTTTGTAATGCTTACATCATTAATAAGTAGCAAGCATCTCACTTCTGATTTTTTTTTAAGACAACAAGCATGTTTTGTAAACAATGTTAAAGTAGCCAAAAAATAGTAATTTATAAATTCAAGGATCAAGAACACAACTAAAGGAAATGCTATTCACCAAAATGGTGACTTAAAAAATATATTATTTTCAATTATAAATAGTCAAGTCAAGTCAGCTTCATTTATATAGCGCTTTTCACAATACATATTGTTTCAAGGCAGCTTCACAGTGACAATAGGTCATAATTCTTATCAAGCTAAAGTTTTTTTTTTAATTGAATCACTTCAATCACTTCACAAATAAATAAGTGAAGCTGGCAAAGCAGTTTTTTTTTGTTTTGTTTTTTTGTTGCTTAATACTTTGCGAGATCTCAATGATAGTCGGTTTTGTTCCTTTGCAAGATTTCAATGACTGTCAGTTTTCTTCTGTTACAGATTTCAAAGACAGTCAGTTCTGTTTCGTTACGAGATATCAATGACAGTCAGTTTTATTCCTTTACGAGATTTCAATGACAGTCAGTTTTGTTCCATTATGACATTTCAATGATGGTCGGTTTTGTTTCAATACAAGATTTCAGTGACGGTAGGTTTTGTTTCTTTAGGACAGGGGTTCTCAAAGTCTACATTCAGAGGTCCAAATCTGAATTTTCATCAATGTCAAAGGTCCGGAACAATTGGTTATTACAAAACTTGTTTTTAATAAACATGCATAACAAATCAACATTCATTTTTTGAAAAAATAAAGTGCCTTTTGCATTCAAAATACATTAATAACAAGTGCAAAAGTGGCAAAACAAAGTGTCAGCATTTTTTATGAACAAAACACAAGAGGTAGGCAAAACCCCGCTAGAAATTTAACGTTCCCAGAACATTCTCAGAACGTTCCCACTGGTGTTAAGGACATTGCCTGGTTTCATTCCCAGTACGTTCAGAGACAGTCACGATGTGGAGTTCTTTTAAGGTTTGGGGGACATTATTTGGCTGACCTTCACAGAACATTCAAGACATTCTCTGAACGTTTAGGGAACCATATTTTATTTGGAAATGTTCTCAGAACGTCTCTGCTGCCCTTGTCAAAAAATTGAATTGAAAATTAGAGCTAAATTGACTACAAAAGTGTCAAACAAAAACAATTTTTTCTTAAATGTCTTAAAAAAAAAGCTCTTTACAGGTAATTCTTGGATTAACATTATGAAATCTTTTCTTTAAAAAGAAAATCTTTTGCAGTAAGCCATTAGCTGTATCTGCATCAGCAACTACACAGTTACTGTGTAGTAACATGCACAAAACGTCAGTGTTTCTGGATCATCACTGACTGAAGCACAGGCTCTACTCTCCAGCACAATGGTAACCTCACAAAACTCAGATAACAGAAACAGAACATTAAACACTAACAGATATCTCTAGATCTCTGCATCTTCACTTATTACAAACCACTCTGACTTTATTTCTTTCATACAAATCTTCTTAAAGTATTGATGTTTTATCAAAATTTATAAATGTCACCGTTACATTACTTTAGTTGGGCTCCTGAGCCTTGATGTTTTGACTTAACTTTTTTTTTTTACTGATCCCTGAAAGTTGCATTTCTTTCATACTGTTGATAAAACATAAAATCCTGCTCTGCTTTGATATTTTGAAAGTTTTTATCACTGTGCAGAAATTATTCAGACAGCATCATGCAGACTCACACAGACACACACAGATTCTGCGTATGAACCTCAACAATGGTGACAAAATTTTCAGATAAACAGATTAACTCTGAACATCACAAAACAAGCTACTAAAGTCACAAAAAAGATTTTTGTTTATTGTCACCATTTTTGAGGTTCATACGCTGATTCGTGATGTCTGTGTGAGTCTTAAAGATACCGCTCAAAACTCTGTCTGTATAATGAATAAAAAAAAACTAAAAACAAAACGTTAATTAATGCAAAGCTAACAGTTAATACACTCAGGGGCAGTTTCCCAGACAGAGATTAAGCCTAGTCCTAGAATAAAACGGCCCTACCAGGAGGCAGGTTTAACTTCAGATTAAAGTTGTGTTTTAAAGAAGACACATGTATTACTTGGATATATATATATCAATATTGATATACACTGTGTGTATGTATATGTATATATATATATATATATATATATATATGTAAAAAATGTTTTGCTGTTCACTTTATTTAAACAATTTATTTTGATTTAACACCATTGTTTCTGGTTCAAATGTGATTGCATCATGTTAAATTGACTTGAAATGGTTACTAGAACTCACTTGATGTTTTCATTTTGAAATAACGTTTCAGTCAAGTAACCCAATCAAACAAGACTGTCACTTCCCATCATGCTTTGCACCGGGCTGCATTGGGAGAGTAAATGTTGAAAAAGTGTTATTTTATGCATTTTTTTTAGAAAGATGAGAATATGGAGAGATGTTTTACTGATTAATGTTCTATTATGTAAAGTTTTTGTTATGTTAGTGTTTTTTGGAGATTACCGTTGTGGTAAAGTGTTGAGTTTGTGCTTGGGTTGAGGACCTGCTAACAAAAATTGCCTTTTTTTTAATATATATATATAACGAAGCAACCATTATGATAATGCTTTGGATCAAACCAGTATCATTTCTAGACTGCCAACACTGATTATCACGTGTGTAAATAGTTATGTTTAGTTTGTTGCTATGTAAAAACAAAACAAAAGCATTAATAATCATTGGACTATTATTATAGATAGAATACGTCTTTTTAAATAGAATTCAATACAAACAGATCTCTCTCCATATTCTCATTCTCTTTTTTTCACAGCTGATGTATTTTGCTTGCTTTAAAAGAACTCTCTTGTTTAGTCAAGTTTTTTTTTTTTTTTTTTTTTTTTTTTTNTTTTTGAGATTGCAGTCTTTTTTTGCTGTCATTGTTTTCCTTGGATTTGCTTCTCAGTTCCATGCAATTTTAAGCTTTTCTTGGTTCATTCCATGTTTTACAGGCAACCTCTCTCATGCTTATTCAGATCAGCACAGTTGGTTTCAAATTAATCTAGTTTATTTTAAATCTGGACTCCATAGTCCAGGTTTTAGTAATCTGTACTTAATCTGTGTTTCAGAAAGCCATTTTTAAATCCACGATTAACTATTCTAGATTAAGGCCTATCCTGGCTTAATTTAAACCCTGTCTGGGAAACCGCCCCTCAGAGTTTAGTCTCTGGAGAGGATCAGTGAATTACGATCACTAAATAACCAAATTCATCTAATCAGACTTTCTCTTGCATTTTTTGCTACAACAAGTGTGTTTTGGAAATGCTCCCTGAAGGTCCACCAAATAACGTCCCTCAATCCTTAAAAGAACTCCACATCGTGACCGCCTCTGAACGTACTGGGAACGTTACTAGGCAACATCCTTAACACCAGTGGACGTTCTGAGAATGTTCTGGGAACGTACAATTTCTAGCGGGGTAACCTGTCACCTAGTAACGTTCCCAGAACGTTCAGAGACGGTCACGATGTGGAGTTCTTTTAAGGTTTTGGGAATGTTATTTGGTGGACCTTCAGGGAACATTCAGGACGTTCTGGCAATGTTTAGGGGACTATTACTATAGGACGTTCTGTTAACTTCCCAAATGTCCTTTTTGTAACGTTCTGGCACGACCATAAAATAACCAAAATAGAACGTCCCCCTAAAACTCATATCGGGAACGTTATTAAATGACCAACAGAGGACCGTGTGGGAATGTTCTGTTAATGTCTCAAATGTCCTCTTTGTAACGTTCTTTTTTGACCATAAAATAACCAATGGAACATCCCCCTAAAGTCATATAAGGAACCTTAAACTGCAGCACTTTCTTTACCAAAAGAGGATGTTTTAGGAACGTCCCGAATGTTCTGTAAAGGCTCTGAATTTTCGTCACCTTTATAGAACTTTTAGGGAACGTTGCGCAAGGTCCTGAAAACGTCGCCTTCTAAGTGTGTACTTAAAGGGATAGTTCAGCCAAGCCAATCTAGGTGTATATGACTTTCTTCTTTCAGACGAATACAATCAGATTTATATTAAATAATGTCCTGGCTCTTCCAAGCTTTATAATGGCAGTGAATAGAGGATGAGATTTTGAAGCCCAAAAAAGTGCATCCATCCATCCATCCATCATAAAAGATATCCACTCCGGCTCCGGGTGATTAATAAATGCCTTCTGAAGCAAAGCGATGAGTTTGAGTAAGAAAATGATCCATATTTAAAACTAAAATAACTAGCTTCTGGCAGACTTTTGATCAATTTAAAGTGTCCGCACCTTTACAAAACATTTGGTACGTCCCTAAAACGTCCTCTTTTGGTAATGAAAGTGCTGCAGTTTAAGGTTCCTTATATGACTTTAGGGGGACGTTCCATTTTGGTTATTTTATGGTCAAAAAAGAACGTTACAAAGAGGACATTTGGGACATTAACAGAACGTTCCCACGCGGTCCTCTATTGGTCATTTAATAACGTTCCCGATATGAGTTTAGGGGGACGTTCTATTTTGGTTATTTTATGGTCGCGCGAGAATGTTACAAA
The DNA here is from genome assembly GCA_003731715.1 of Anabarilius grahami. Lineage (NCBI taxonomy): Eukaryota > Metazoa > Chordata > Actinopteri > Cypriniformes > Xenocyprididae > Anabarilius > Anabarilius grahami. The sequence goes on along the minus strand of RJVU01050883.1, from coordinate 816,037 downwards.
GAGGACATTTGGGAAGTTAACAGAACGTCCTATAGTAATAGTCCCCTAAACATTCCCAGAACGTCCTGAATGTTCCCTGAAGGTCCACCAAATAACGCCCCTCAACCCTTAAAAGAACTCCACATCGTGACCGTCTCTGAACGTTCTGGGAACGTTATTATGTGAAAGGTTACCCCGCTAGAAATTTTACGTTTCCAGAACATTCTCAGAACGTCCACTGGTATTAAGGACGTTGTCTAGGACCGAGGACCATGTGGGAACATTCAGTTAATGTCCCAAATATCCTCTTTGTAACATTATTATGTGACCATAAAATTAACCAAAATGGTTTTCCCCCTAAAGTCATATAAGGAACCTTAAACTGCAGCACTTTCACTACCAAAAGAGGATGTTTTAGAAACATCCCGAATGTTCTGTAAAGTTTCAGAATTTTCATCACCTTTAGAGAGCTTATAGGCAAAATTGCGCAAGGTCACGAGAATGTTGTCTTCTGTGTGGTTGTTTTATAGAAAATAATAAAGTTTTAAGTCATCGTTATGGGGGTGAGCATTTGCTTTTATGACTACAGTAACATGAAACTAATACAATATTCAGAGATCAGTGAATAAAGCTGCTGTATCATGATAAAACCATCAAAAATGAGCAACCAAATCCATTAGATCGGATTTCTTTCTGTCACAATGTTTTTTTTGCAACAAATGTGTTTTAGAAAGTTACAACAATTGGAGAAAAAGTAAATTCAAAACATCAAGGGTCAAGAGCCCAACTAAAGCAAGCACTTACCTCCGTAACGGTGACATTTATACATTTAAAATAGTTAAAATAACTTTTGTTTGAACAGCCACTTTTGTAGTCAATTTAGCTCTAATTTTCAATTAAATTTTTTGACGAGGGCAGCAGGGATGTTCTGAGAACATTTCCAAATAAAATATGGTTCCCTAAACGTTCAGAGAATGTCTTGAATGTTCTGTGAAGGTCCGCCAAATAACGTCCCCCAAACCTTAAAAGAAATTCCACATCGTGACCGTCTCTGAACGTACTGGGAACGTTACTAGGCAACGTCCTTAACACAAGTGGGGACGTTCTGAGAAGGTTCTGGGAACGTAAAATTTAGTGGCATTAAAAGAACCATTTATTCTTATTGTGAAGAACATTTTAATAATCTAAAGAACCTTTTTCCACTATAAAAACCTTTTGTGTTCCATGGATGTTCTTCATGGAACCATTGATGCCAATAAAGCCTTTTATTTTTTAAGAGTGAAGGGTGTAAGAAGAATCCAGACCGCATCTCTTCTTCAATGATGGGTTCATTGTGTCCACGGAATTCGTGTTTTTGTACTGTTTGTTTTACAGTTCAAAGTGTACTATTGCATACTGTCCTATTATTTTAATATAGTTTGAGAGGGCACATTAAGCTTTCACAAAGTTACATAAATGATGAAAGATGGAAACAGTAATTGGTCTTTGTTTTGGACCTGTTGCTTTCAGAAATAAATCCTGCTGTTGAAGGCATAGTTCACATAAAAATACAATTGTCATCTATCATTAACTCACCCTCATGTCATTCCCAACCCATCTGACTTTCTTTCTTGAATACAAAAGAAGATATTTTGAAGTGGATTGACAACTGTTTTTGTCTATAGAATGAACAATTTGACAGTTTAATTTTTGGGTGAACTATCCGTTTAACCTATATTAGATCACACTAGTTGTGTGGTTCAAGTTAAATGCTTTCTTGTGTACAGTAGCACTATATGTGAAAACGTTGGATTGAATTATTCGAAACAAATGCTTAATATTGAGTTATTTACCATTAAGAGGTCAGATATGGCCATTTCAAAACATATTAAGTCAAGGATTGAATGGAGATAGATATAATTGTCTATGCATTTTTCTGAAAAATCCTTACCCTATTCAGTTTCTTTACACTCTGTTGCCCTCTGCTGGCAATGGTATATCATTCCCTGTTCATAAAAATAAAAATTAGATTATGCCTGGATGACATCTATACAGACACTGTTTTCATTCATACATTCACTGTTCAGTCTGACATACACCTGTTTTTCATAGCTTTCAATTTCACTTATATTTTAATGTTTTGCGGTTCAAATAGACATTTCATTGTGTCCATGGTCACCATGAATCTTTGACACCCTCCTTGAATAAACTCTCAGGGATAGAAGGAGGTATCCAAATCCTTCAGATCCCAATTACTTTGAATTTCACACCCCTGGCTGAGCTGAAGAGCCTGACACATCTGCAATGCAGTTATCTTCTGAAATGATACTTCCAGAGAAGTCATTTTCTATTTGTTACAGAATAGAGGCTAAGGAATTGCTGGTGGATGTCACGCTGTAAACAAACACTTATCACCTAAACACACAGTCATTAACCTGTCAGGCATTAACATGTGCTTGTTAGCAAAGCGAATTATCATAAACTCAGGGAACAGCTGAGGCACAGAGATATTACAGTATACATTGCAGCTTAAAATCCTGACTAATAGAGCTGCTTATAGTAAATACAAACCGAAATGCTTAATCTAAATGCGACAAAAGCGAGAGTTCCTAGAGCTCAGTGCTTTATTCAAATGAGGGTGGTATGTTGTTTTTTTCCCCAGTGCAGGGAAGTTTTGCCACCACAATGACACATTTCTTTTTGCAGC
>RJVU01050883.1:764992-805141 GCA_003731715.1 Anabarilius grahami | reverse complement strand
CAAACCATGACACATTTTTTTCAGGATTCTTTGATGAGTGTAAAGTTCAAAAGAACATCATTTATTTGACATATAAATGTTTTGGAACATTACTTTTATCAATTTAATGCTGAATAAAAGTATTAATTTCTTAACAAAATCTTACTGACCCCAGACTTATAAATGGTAGGAAGGTTGATTGGGACACTCTTTACCAGTCTTTCCCCACCATATATATATATATATATATATGGGATGAATAAGGTTTTTAAAAGTGTAAAAAAAAAACATAATGGAGATATAATTAATTTTGAAGTTTTTATTAACTGTTAACAATGAGATTTTTACCAGATGGACAAAATTTGTCACTAAAAAAGTCATTTGGTTTAACCAAAACTTCGGTTTTACCAAATGACACTTTTGGTTATACCGAATGACGATACTTAAAAAAGAAAAAAAAATGCTAACAGGCTGATATCTAGCTAGCTAGCAAAACGGACAATCAAACATTTTATATTTAGTACAAGATTTTAAAATATTACAACATTTTCCTTGTTTTATAGCGGTTGTACCGAATGACCTGATGTTTCGGGACATGCGTATGAGCAAGTGAAAACATGAATTTTTCAAATAGTTAAGAGAGAGTTAGTTACTTTGTTTCACGACCATGTGGTCCTTTGCAGGTGTCTGAATGATGTCACATTCTGTCACATAGTATTACATGACTTGATCCAAAATGATCCCATTATATTGGTTACTCCGAATGATATCAACGAAATTTATTTTTCCGGAGATTCTTTCTCATAACAAAGCAAGGACTTCTACACATAATTTTAATACCATTTTTCACTATGTTGATATATGATGTTATAAAATCATGCCAGAATTAAAAATATATACATTTATTACATTTTAAGATATTTTAATCACAAATGAAATGGCTGTATTGGCCTTTGGACGGTTAAACCAAATGACCTTTTGACACTTCAAAATCTTAAAAATACCTTTATATGTAGCAAATAATAGCAAATATGTACCAAATTTAGCATATAATTAAAACCTTTTGGGTTCAATAAAAGAGATCTAGTTGTACTACCTTACATACTTTGGATGTCATATCTTTGTTTTTTATTATTATTAAGACATTTGGACAAAAAAAATTACCCGTCACGTCATTGACCCATATATATATATATATATATATATATATATATGCTGTTTAATACTGTATCGGGATACTGGATCAGCATCTCAGGGCTTGTACGGTAACAAGCAACAGTTCGTGTTTCACAGTTTATATTCCCCTGCTTTGAGCTATGTGGCTGCTCGGACTCCATCCTTTGTTTTTTTCACTGCATTGCTCGCAGCTGTGAGTTAATGGAGGAGTAGAACTGCATTCAGAGGCAGGTTGAATAGTAAATGACTTGAAAAGGTGTCACATGCAGAGTACAATCTGGCCACCTGGTGGCAGACACAGCATTCTCAAATACAGCATCTTTACTCATTACAGGTGTTTTTTTTTTTTTTTTTTAAGGCTGACAAGAATTCATATGTCAAAAGCACTACATACCTGTTTTTTATTCAAACTACTGGTAATTGGGATATATGTTGGTACTTTCATGCAGACTTTATATTCCTATTTTTCAAAAATAATTTTTTTGTGTGACACTCATGTTGTCCTATATTTTTCCAGTTACCATTAAACATGCTATGAGTAGAGCTGCACAAATTAAATTGTAATGAAATGTGCACAAGGAGAGTGTGTGTCATAAAGCAGCAGTGGCAACATGTCTGAATATTAAATGTGTTTATATTTAGCCAAGTTGATTCACTAAGAATGACTGTTCTCATGGGCTTTCTTCTTCTTTTGTAAAGGACGTTTATGTCAGAAGCTGGGCTGCTTTCATTTCCGTGTTCCTTTGAGCATTTGCGAAAACTCTTTGAATTGAATGCCAGGTGTGTGAATTGAATGCTCTTTCTGTGAATCCATAGGATTTTCCTGAACTCAAGCGTGAAAGAGTGAGGGTAGTGCTCTGGAGAACAAAGAGACACAACAGGATGAACGCTGAGCGAAATGTAGCTAACACCTATTTATTCTCTTCTCGTGACTCCCATGAAAATACATATTGACTTGAATTATAGGTGTTTTCTTTTGCTTCACACCCAGTTTTCACCACCCACAGTGATTTATATTGAACACAAAAATGACAAACTGGCAAGCTCTAATTTGATTGACAGACTACTATGAAATTTGGTGCCCAAGCCTTATGTCACAGTATAGTTTTGCTTAATATCCAACCCCAAATTGTTCTCTATATTATATACACATGTAATATCTATTTTCAGTAATTAAGTGGGAATTTGATGTATGCAAACCAAAAGTTGAGATTATTCACAACAAAAGAATAAGTCTGTCTAATATATTATATGCATCCTTGTCATAAAGAAAAATATATAAACTCAAAAGTTTAGGGACAGTAAGATTTTATTTATTTTTATTTTTTTTTTAAGACATTCTTATAAATGCTCACCAAGGCTACATTTATTTGATCAAAAATACAGTAAAACAGTAATATTGTGAAATATTGCTCCAATTTTAAATAACTATTTTAATTTATTTTAAAATGTAATTCATTCAAAGCTGAATTTTCAGCAGCCATTACTTCAGTGTCACATAACGCTTCAGAAATCATTCTAAAATGTGCTTATTTCTTATTATTATCAATGTTGAAATTAAAACAGTATATGTGTGAGAGTCAGAATAATTTTTTTTTTAGGATACTTTAAGGAATAGAAAGTAAAAAAAAAAAAAGCATTTATTTGAAATTGCTTTATGAAAGTCTTGAAATATTGAAAATAAATCTTCTAACATTTACTATAATAAAATTTTGTGTTTTATGTTATTGTTTTTGGTTTTTTTTTTTCCTAATCAGAGCAGTTACGTTTGAATGGCCTTCATTAGAGAAAGATGCTTTCAGCCCACAAAATAATAGTGTATAGGCCTAATAATATAGTAGAATAAAATATTTACAGCATCTACTGGCTAACCGTTTAAGCTAACCATCCCTGGCCTTATTAATTGGCATGTAAAACAAAGGAAACATTACATTACATGACCTTACATGTTAGCCTCTTTCTGTTTAAGCGGGTGATTCTTGGCCTGAATAAGTTGCAAATGGGGACTGGAAAGATTGTGAAATGTAGTCAAAAGTCTGAAGCCCATCTTTAAAGAAAGAGAGAAAAAGGACATAATGAATTTGGAATGCCATTATAATCCACAAGTCAATCAGTCTGTCAAGACTGTAGGTGTGTGCAGTGTAGGTGAGTTTAATCAGATTCAAGTTCGTTTTGACATTCACAAAGAATAAGATTCATGTGAGGACTGTAAACTTTGAAAACAAAATGACGAAATGAATTTCGTTCAAGGCCATGCTTTTCTCCCCCACATTGTCAGTCACTGGTGCTAAGAATGCATAAATTATTCATGACACTGCGGTATCCTTACACATGTTGTAGGGACAAATGAGTGTTAAAAAATAGCCTTAAGGCCAGTTAGAGAGTTTCCGTGCTTTTGGAGAACAGCCCTCTGTTCTGAGCAGCCGTCCATCACCCTCTTGACGGACAGTGTGGGTTATTGATTTTACGAGAAATGCTCGACAGGGATTCTAGGACTGGCATGGAGGAGATCGAAAAGGGTCCTATTGCTCCACACCTACAGGCAGCATCATGCTTCACTTTCCTGTCAGGTTGAGATATACTTGAGTGCGGTGGAGGATGCCAGAATAGAGGCAAAGGTTTTTCACATAATTTCACGTGGTTTGAAAGCTTATTTCGAGTCGGAGCATGCCAGGCAAGCCAAATCATTCTTGATAGGATATACATGTTACAGTAGGCTGTATGAAATTACCTCATGATATCCCATGCATTCGATGCATCTAATCCCTCATATATTTCCTGTCACTACATTGAAAAAAAATGACAGCTATATAGCAGCTTGTTATTGCCAGGGTCACTCAGTGGGTGACGTCAGAGTCTCATCTTGTGCTTATTCTCTTCCTTCCTATTTTATAGATTAATGTGTTAAATGTACTTCCTATTCCCTAGGGCCTCATCTCCAGGATCCGCTCTTTAAAAACTAAGTGTTTAATCATTCTATTGTCCTGATTATGGCCTTAATGCAGCCATTTGCACCCATTGAGCAGGGCAAAGCACCCCAGGAGAGCATAACTGTAGAATCAATTGTGGGCAGTGCGGTCACAAGATTCCTACTCAGAAGCTTTGCAAGGAAGTGTGTGCTTGGCATTAGCAGCATTTACTCTTATTTTCTGTTAAAGAGAAAACCACTTTAGTTTAGATACACTATATATACATATAACCAAAAGACATTATGAACAGCAATTGTTGTCAATGTAAACATAGCTGTTATCTACCAGTCATGAGCGAACATTTTGCTGGTTGCTTAGTTTATATTTTTCTGTTGCATTGCACTGGGTATTGGTGAATATATATTCATTTAGCAGATGCTTTCATCAGCAATTGACAAATTAGGAAATTAAAGGTCTGTTTACATCAACAAAGATGACTACAATCAGGGTGATATAAACTTAGTTTATATTTGCCTCAGTCACGATAAAAAATATAGAAAGCTTAAAATGTGAAATTTAAATAAACCAAAAAAACTATAAATGGATTAAAATATTCCTTTGTCAAAATGTTCCGATATTGTTTCATTAAAGTTCATGGTTATTTTAGAAATGTTACTTTAACATCTGCACGAAATACACACTGTGGTTCGTAATTTATTTTCATGAATAGGCCTTAAAAAAAAAAGTTCCAAAAACACTAATATTGTTATTGTTATCGTTATCTTTACAATTATCATTCGTGGTGTTACTGGGTCTTTACCAGTTAACTGTCAGTGTCACTTGGCACACTCTTATTGGCACACATTTATTGCCTTTTTTCCCTATCACATATTTTAGTAGCTAATCATGAAGTATCATAAATTAGGTATCTTTCTGAATCTTAAACACTCAAAAATCTTTGAAATCGGACATCCTTTTAGCGGGCTTCTCCAGTAGGTAGTCTCGTGTTTAAAATTGTACAAAATTTACAATGATTTTTTTATAATCACAATTTTTATAATCATTTTTATTATTTTTTGGTATAAGTAAGGTAACTCAATATTTGTGATATTAACTTCAAATTTGGAATACAACTTGGTTAGACAAATTGTTGCGATTTTCTTGCCATTTTCAAAAATATATATATTTTATAAGTGTATGATATTTGCTTTACAGTAAACTACAACTTAGTAGAGCAAAAATCTACTGAATGTCTTCTTTAAAAAGAAACTGCATTGCATTCCAAAGCATTGATGTATAACTACGTTCGGATATTCAGAATTCAAAAATATAAGCGAAAATTATAAAAGTGTGAAACAGTATCCAAAGAATATAATAATTTAAGAATTTTTTTAAGTGTTGTGTGTTCAGAATGCATTCAACTTTATGAGTCACAGAAGAAGTTTAACTAACTATTAATTAACTAACTTTATTTCTTGCACATTTGCTGGAACTTTCCTTTAATTTCAGAGAAGTTTCAGCCATTTTAGAAAACCCAAAAAAAGCAATCCAACTACTGATAAGCACATCACTTAAATGCCCACACGCCACCTTTTTTGTCTCTATCTTTTTAATGGTGATGTGTCTAAACTCATCAAAGTCAAGTGCAATAGCAACGCAATCCCCACTCAGGGGGACGAAACAGCAATGGAATGTCGATACCATTTGTGTCATTAAAACAAAGAGGAGGATGTTCTTAAAACTATATCAGTATGTGGGCAGAAATTTAAAACCATTGTGCAGATAACAGGCTGCTTACATGGCTTAGGAGAGGTGCAGATACCTGAGGGAAGATTAGAGGGCAGAAAGACAAGGTTTGGACCACCTCCTGAAAGCCACACTAAGCCAACTAAGGAGATGCCTTCATCTTTATGTAAACACACACTGGGAGTTAGGATTAAGAGTGGTTTAAACAGAGCCGCACTACTCTAATACCAAGGTTAAATGAGAATCTTGTGTTACCCTATGTATTGCACTACAAACAGCTCTGGCTTGTATAATGAAGGCGGTGAGTGTCTCTTCAATGGCATAGGTCAAGCACTTTGCCTGTCCTTGACCTTTGTAGTGCCATTAGTATTCATATTATTAACTGTGATGTTTAGATGTACGTTTTGTTTACAGTGTTGATATTGACAGCATCAATAATGTAAAGGTTTTTTAATGTATACTACATTTCAAAAGTTTAGGGTCAATAAGTTCTTTTTAAAAAATAAATTAATACATTTATTCAGAAAGAAAACATTAAATTGATTTAAAAATGTTTAAGCAGCACAACTGATTCAAAATTTATACTAAAAAGAAATTTCATGAGCACCAAATCAGCATATTAGAATGATTTCTGAAGGATCATGTGACTTTGAAGACTGGAGTAATTGCTGGTGAATATTCAGCTTTGCATCACAAAACAATAAATTACAATTAAAATAAATAATCTATATAAATAACTAAAAGGTTATTTTAACTGTAATCATATTTTACAATATTACTGTTTAAACATTAAAAAAATCTTACTTATAATTTTATTAACAATAGGGATGCTTCGACCAATCGGCCACAGATCGGTATCGGGCGATAATCTTCTATTGCTGAATTTGTATAAACTAGTATTATTCATACCATAGAAAGATATAGTGAAAATGGTAAGAGTAGTATACTAGTTTGCGGCTCCGAATTCAGCTCATGATACGATCGGTAGTCCGATCTCACGAATCATCGCAATTTGATGACGTAAAAGCGTAAAAAGTTGCTGCCGACACGCATGTAAACAATATCCAGATGAGGCATTTGCACCACGTTCTGCTTTGTAATTTTGTGAAACATTAGTAAACCATAGTAAATCGCTCACCTTTATTTAGAGCAGGTTGTCTCGATTCAGTAAATACACATATAATTTAGCCCCTATAACCCCACCTCTATCCTAACCACTTCTTAACAACAATACAAGATAAATGTACAGTAAGTTTAGTTACAATATATTATTACATAATAATTACAATTTTTCCTTTACATTTATCATTAATTGCATGTTTTTTTTTATAATAATTTATTTTGATGATAATTTTTTTGAACACCATATGATTATATGATTAAATTATGAATTTATTTTTAAATGTTTTAAAGTTCCGTCCTTTTAATTCCATGAATTTTTGAATATTCTATGAACCTTCTGTTCATACATCAAATGCTTACATTTTAGATGCTGCCAATATGGTAATAAATATAATGTGCATTTCTGTGCCTATGCAAACATATTAAACTGTATGTGTGCTAGAAATACACTTATTTACAAATACCTACTATTATTAATGAGATCAAGTTGCAGCAGCATATAGAAACAAAATAAATACATTTACGTACACTTAACAGAAAGTATATGGGGAACTTATGGATGTTGATTACTTTTAGGATATTGCTAGGAGATATTAGAGGTTATATTTCACAGATCATGCTTACACAACACTTATATTTACTAAATGTTTGATTGATTCTGGATATTTGTGAGACTCTTTCACAAAATTTTTAACCCAAGATATTCACTCTCGGATAAACCTTTCAAGAGAACTGATACAAGATGTTCACACATAGTAAACAAGCTTCTTAAAGACTTGATATGAAATAGCCAGTGACACATAGACCTGCTATTTGTGGTTTACACAAGCTCTCAAAAGACTTTATTCATCCCTTAAAGCAAAATACCAAAAACTCAACACTGTGACATTTGAAACTGTGAATGCGATAGGGCTCAGAGGAAAGCCCTGCAAGATGGCCAAACCTTTGACAAGAGCAGTTAATCTGAGTGGGAGAGTGAACTGCAGTGAAACAGGTCCATCTTATTCAGCAGAGATCATGTATTTTCTCTCTAAGTCATGACGTGTGGTTATGCTCTCTCTAGCTATGCATTAACCCGCTGCCCGTGAATAACTAGCGTATGTCGGCACACGCCAGCGCAGACACGTCAGGCACATTCATCCTGGCTTTCCACATCCTGTTTCTCAAATGCACCATAACCTGAGCTATCTAAATGGAAATGACTTTTAACACCGCTCCAATCAGAATGCAGGACAGGCAGAATCATATGCGGTGGGAATTTAGTGAATGTTCTGAGGCTATTGTGAGTGAACTCATGTTACACTCCCTTAAACTTTCTCCTCTGTCTCCATAATATTTGACAACCGGTGTCATTAATAATGGTCGGCTTTGTCTGAAATCTGGTTTGGGCGACATGGGCGCACTGGGGTCTGCCAGGTTGGTGCTATTGGAGTGTGTTTGAATGTTTGATGGAAGAGACTGGAGGCTAAGAGTCAATCATTGTCTGAGCACAGATGGTGTTGTGCCCTGTGATGGTAATTAAATTTGGCTTCTCTTGCCTGTCTTACAATGAGAGGAAAAAGCTACAGTAGACAGACCAGTTGTAGAAGTGATATGTGATGTGTAGTTAGGGTGTAACGGTACATGTATTCGTCCCGAACCGTCATGGTATGGACGTCACGGTTCGGTGCATACAGTCGGATGATGAATACAGTCAGTCACAGGCAATCCACACTACAATCCAGAATGGGTGTGTGCGGTAATGCAACGCTGTTTGCTTACCACAACAACAGGAAAAAGAGCAAAAGAAGAAGAGGCGATCTATGCACCAACCCGAAGCAAAGAATGGCGACTTGCCATTGGCGAGTTCAGATGGCATGCAAGAGCTTGCTAGCTATACACTGAGTTTCGATGAATTTTTGTGATGCACTCCACTAACTTCACGGAAAGGAAAACGGGATGGCAGAAAGCGGCATCCTGTTTATTTTCTTTATTTTACAAAAGCACAATGTTTTGTTTTATTGTGAGTGTACTCAAATAAAAATAGACCCTTTACAGTTTTGAATGATATCTTACTCTTATCTGTATGACCATAAATGGGGGAGTATTTTAAGTTGTTTCCACTGTTATAATGAGACAATTCATTTGGCATTGTGTCGATTTGTGTCGTGGAAGTCTCAATACTACAGTCCAGTGATTAAATATGCGTGTCCTGGAAAGGGAAGCGCTGTCCTCGTGGAGGTGAAGTATGCTCTTGAAAAAGCGTAATATTGAACTTTGTGCATCCGCCATTGTCACTGTATGTTAATGAACTCTCACACGCAAAGAAAACTAATCTCTGCACAAGTTTTATTTTTCAGTATTCTATTTATTTTGTACTTCTACAGCACAAGAGATGCTTTTCAGCTTTTTAGTTGATTGGGACCAAATACCTTTTGTTTCCATCAGCCCTACAAAAAACAAAAAACAACTACCTCAGGGGGGACTAAGTGCCGCTAGGTGGAACAAACTGTTATTCGCACTACTGTCTGTTCAAAATATGAAAAGAAACCTAGCATTGGGGATTTGTTGCTTTTTCCTGTTGAACCGAAATTGTAGCGAACCGTGACCCCAAAACCGAGGTACGTATTACTGAACCGTGACTTCTGTGAACCGTTACACCCCTAGTGCGTAGTAGTGTTTTCTTAGCATGGTCCCATTTGCCACAACTGGTATGCATATATCATCATATGCATAATCATTTTTTAATCGTGATCACGATTCCCGCTTCTCTTGATTATTTAAGCATAATCGTTTGCAATATATGCGATATATCCAATCATAAATCTTGACTATATTGTTTGTGATTGTGGTTGATGAATAAATGTATGTACTCTGTGCTACAATACAAGTCTTTTTTGGTTAAACAGAAAACATTAAAATAATTTATATTAAAATAATTTATTTGTGCTTATGTGAAAGTGCAATAATTCTAATGAAATGTAAAAAAAAAAAAATTTCAAAAAAAAAAAAAAAAAAAAAATCATGATTAATAATCACAATGAAAATAACATCCTTCTGCTTTGATGGCCATTCAAAAGTAGTTGCGAAATAGTAACTAAAAAAAAAGTAATTATCTCGAATAATAACTTAATAATTTCAAATTATACACGATAAACAATAAATATTGCATACTAAGTGTCTGGAATCAGATATTTAATTTTAATTAAGAAAACATTAGGAACAATTACAGAGGATTTTGGACTGTTTATGGGCCTATAGGGTATTTAGTAAGCCAGTTTTTTTATATACCATTACTCCATATGGCAAAAAAACATTTTGCAATAACTTTTAGACAGTTGGAAGTCACCAGTTTGACCTCAAGCTAAAAAATAATTGTATTTTCTGTAGCTTTACTGAATGACAATAAAATAGCTTAGAACTAAATCCAGCCCCATGATCAAATCCAGCATCTGTCCCCTCAGTATGGCCCAGTAGTCTTACAGAGCTATTTGCTAAAAAGTGCAGTTCTTTAGGCAAATTAAACCCTACTGGATTTGAGCCTATAATCATAATGAAAGTGATTTAGCAATTTGATTAAACATAAGGAAGGCTTGCATGTGTAAAATGTCTTACAGCCAACAGTGTCTCGTCTTACAAGGTAGAAAATGTAGGTGTTGCAACTTGCAAGTAATCCTTGAGAATATACAAATCACTGCTATATAATCACCATTTAAAGTGTTTTTTTTATTTGGAAAGGCATGAAATAATAGTGTTTTGTGAACTCAATGCATTGGAAACAGACTCTTTTTGCAGACAGACAATATGAAAGTATATACTTCAGTAAAGTGTTTGTTTTACCATTCATTATCCTGACTTGGAAGGAAGGCTTTCCACTTAGACAAATAATAGTAACAATAGTCAACCCACTACATTCAAATTTATGCAACATTTCCTCAGAAAATATAAAGCTTTGTCAGTGCACCACAAGCCAAGTTATCTGTGCGAAATATATTTGTCAATTACTACTGGTTCTAATCTGGGTGTGAAACATGTGACTCAAATTATACTAAAAAAATGAGCAACAGAAACATGGTATAGTGGAGATGACCATGTTATTCAAAAGAACCGAGTATAACCCTGTTGCTGTAAGTGTGATGCACTTTCGGGGAGCAAAAAAGAATAAATTTGCATTCCTGGCTAAATAATATCCCCTGACATAGTAACTTCAAATGTATATTCCAAGGGCATGGTTGAATAATGCAGTTTATGGAGCTATAGGCATCCCATTTTTAATTGAATAGGCATCACACAATGCTTTTTTCCTATGGTATTTTAGTATAAAACCATTTGGGCCCATCTTGTGACGTTTGATATTGTAATCCATTTGAAATGTCATGAATCCTCAGATGTTCTCGACAGAACATTGGACACACCATGTTCCAAATTCAAATCCAGCAGATCTTCATAATGAGCAAAGAGCGCATTTTCTGTAATTGGGAAGTTTCAATAAATGTAAGGCAGTGAAACTGTCTCTAGATGTGGTCTCTCTGGCTTTTATAAGACTTTTTGAATTTGATTTTACTGGACAGTTTGGAAATTACCATGGGTTTTCCCTGCTTCATTTGATTAAGATTGGAGCCATTCACAGGAGCTCTGTCTGGCGTTCAGAGCCTCAGCACTGAGTAGCCCGTGCAGCATGCAATTTTTCTGTTTCACATTTTCATAAATTCAGTCAACCTGCTGTTTACAAAGTAGTGTAAACAAATGTTGGCAGTGGACACAGGCGTAATTAAAAGGGCCTCTAGTGAGCGCTGGAGAGATGACGTTTACCATATTTCAGGATGTAAATGTATATTATGACTTTGAGCACTTCCACAGGCATGTACAGATGGCTCTACAGGCATGCAGTCCAAATGTTTTGATGCATTGCGTTGATAGATGGGGATACGTATGCCACTGTTGCATTGTAGTAATTTTGCAATTCTCTTTTTTTCCTGTTCTTATTTCCAGAATGAGGCCGAAAATTCACGTTATTCTTAAATGGTAGCTGCCATACATTCATTAACAACAAATATAAAATCAATTTTTTTCTAGGCCCCCTGGGGTTGTACCTATTTGCCAAATGTAGATTTGTGTAGGGTTTTTTAAAGTAAAAACATGTACAAGTGAGTTTGTTTGTGTATATATTACATATACTGTATGTATGTATTTGGAAAAGAAACCTAGCATTGGGGATTGGGGAATGTCACTAGAAACTCAATATATAATTTCAAGTCAATATATCATTAACTCAATCAATTGAATACACTCATTCTGGAACTTAAAGTGATAGTTTACCCCCAAAATTAAAATTTAGTCACCATTTACTCTCTCTCATTTTAATTCCATAAGACTTTAATCATCTTTGGAACATGTGACTGTCTTTATGAGTGAATTGTTGAATTATTACTTCAATCGTTCTGTCCAAAACATTTCAACATACACATGATTATTAGAAGTACATGCCAAGAATCACAGATAAAATCGTCACAAACCTACAGCACTGTATTTACCTTTTAGAAAATATAATTTCTGAGAATTTTTTTTAGGTTGAGATTTGAAAAGCTACACCTATTATGATCTTTTTTTATGCAGTAGTGGAAAGCATGACATCCAATTAAATCATGCATTGCTACCCATTTTTGACATGGAGTGGTGATATTAAAAATGCATGTTCTGTTTTTTGATGTTATATTAAGGAACATAACACGAGCAGTTGTTTTGAATGTGACCCTGTATTGGGGGAACATCCAAGTTTTTACAAAAAAAGCTTACTAGCTAAAGATAACCAGTGTTCTTCTCATCACAAGAATTAATAATGGAGCATGTCCTGAAGGCATGGAGAGCACGGAACCAAGGCAGTCGTGACAAGAAGGGGAAAAGTTTTTCCCCCTGCAGACCACTCTCACCTGCAGCTCATCACAATTATAGGTCTGACAAGGTCTAGGAAAGAATTTTTATTTTATTTTTCGCCCCCTAGTATCTTTCCTCCATTCCAATAAGGTTGAGGGGGGAAAAAACTCCTGATCCTTTTTGACCTGTATCTTTGCTAAGGTGAGACAATTGGTCAAGTCAGGGGACACAGGTTGTCTCAAAGGCCCCGGGTTTGTTACATTGTGCTGTGTTTTAAAGAGAACATTTGGCTTTTTTGGTATCATCTGGTGGCCTGTCACAATGTTCTTTGGAAACCAGTAGACTCAGAGAGCACAATGAAGACATTTCTGAGTGTTACCATATGAGACGTTAGTTTTACTTGCATAAAGAAAATTCTAGGTTGTATTTGTTGCATATTGTCATTTGGATATTCATTTTACATGGATATACAGTTGTTTTCAATTAAAAAAAGAAAAGAAAAAGGAGCCAAGAAAAAGAGAGAATGAAAGCAACTGAGAGAAGTATAAGGACTTCTGGAGTACATACTACAAATTGTACCCGCAAGATAGAAGAGATTTTCTTTTTTCCTACCATATAAAGTTAAGAGTGTTCAACACAGAATGCATGACTAGAACTCCCATTTCCATCCACCCTGGAATGAAAGTGATAGATGTTAAAAATGTCATGAATATGTAGATCACAGAAAATTCCCTCTCCCACAGCTGTAAGGTTTCACGTGTTCTAGTTTCAGAGGATCCAAAAAATACAGGACATTCCAATCCTTTGCAAATGGAAGATAATGTAATGTTTGCCATCTGAAGATGTCACAAAAAAACCTATATTGACATAATCTACTCAAACAGGCACAATGACTGCACTATGATTTGTCCTTCAGGAATAACATCTCTTCATTTCAAACACTTCTACTCCTACTGTTACCTCTTCTAACTCTCCCACTTCTCTTTCTATCTCGCTTGCTCTCCCTTTCTCTGTAAAATGCAATCTGCAATCAGAACTACATGGTTCACCTCAGGATAGCACCTCTGCCAATCTCATTTATACGCTGCTTGATTGAAATGAATATTTAAGTGGCTGCATATAAATGAATAAAGCTTCAGCTCTCTCCTCCGGAATGTGACCCCTTGCATGAGGAGCTTCCTGGACCCTCATAGACAGTCTATTAAATATGAAAAATAATGTAAATGTTGGACTCTCGATGCCAAATATTTGTTTAAACAATAATGTAAAATTCCTCAAACATAATATTCTAAAAGGAACATCCTCAAAAAGAGTTAATGTATTCCGAATTAAACTAAACCTTTGCAGTAGCTCAACATTTCAGGCATAGAAAGTACAGATGTATTGATTGCGAACAAGATAACCTAGACGTGTAAGTGAGCACATTAAGGGAAAATGTTTAATGAAAATTATGAATAAAAGATCATCCTCTCTATATTCATGCTCGTCTGGTGTAGTAGCTTAAAAAAGGTATACATAACCTATTGCCTCTCTCATATTACTATTATTGTGGTGCTTTGATATGCTGATGTTTTAATTTGAACTCCTCATAGTGGCAAATGTGGTGTTGAATGTTTATTCATCCAAACGAATTGAAAGCACTAAAACTGTATGGCTTCACTACATTTTTCACTGGTGAGGTGGTAGCATCGCTAGTTTTGAAATCACATTGCTTTTTAGAGAAGCTGATTATGTTGATGGGTAGCATTGATAAACAAAATCAAATTGTGTGTCTGGTATTTTCTATTGGCTGCTTAGAATCAAAACTAGCTATGTCTGATTTGTAGCTTTTCAATAGGCAAGTTATTCATTTAACTACAGATATTTTAGCAATCAAGTCAGGCATCTGGTATCTACTGATTAAAATGCAAAACAAATTTTATTTTTGTAAATCATATGGAGTAGCTTAAATGTAGAAAGCTTCTTTTGCCATGTAGCAAAAAGTGTTGCTATTACTTTCTTAATCGTTTGGCCAAATGACTTTTGTTCCTTTTGTTTGTGATTTACTGGATTAAGGATTAAAGGGTTAGTTCACCCAAAAATGAAAATTCTGTCATTTATTACTTACCCTCATGCCGTTCCACACCCGTAAGACCTTCATTAATCTTCGGAACACAAATTAAGATATTTTAGTTGAAATCCGATGTCTCCGTGAGACCTCCATAGGGAGCAATGACACTTTCTCTCTCAAGATCCACAAAGGTACTAAAAACATATTTAAGTCGGTTCATGTGAGTACAGTGGTTCAATATTAATATTATAAAGCGACGAGAATATTTGTGGTGCGCCAAAAAAAAACAAAATAACGACTTATTTTGTGATGGCCGATTTCAAAACACTGCTTCAGAAAGATTCGGAACACAAATGAATCCAATTCGTGATCATGACAAAATCTGACAGCATTCTGTCATCAAAAAGATCTTCATTTGTCTTCCGAAGTCTTACGGGTGTGGAACGACATGAGGGTGAGTAATAAATGACAGAATTTTTGGGTGAACTAACCCTTTAAGGATAAGGTTTTTTAAACATATTTTTACACACAATTTCTACCTGATAACATAATTTAGAGGTTGACATAACTAGAAATAAAAGAGTTAGTAAAAGTGTTATATAAGCAATATCACACTCGTAGCCGTGTGATATCGCTCTATATCAGCACGGCTGTAGATAATCGTGCTGATATACAGTGGGTACGGAAAGTATTCAAACCCCCTTTAAATTTTTCACTCTTTGTTATATTGCAGCCATTTGCTAAAATAATTTAAGTTCATTTTTTTTCCTCATTAATGTACACACAACACCCCATATTGACAGAAAAACACAGAATTGTTGACATTTTTGCAGATTTATTAAAAAAGAAAAACTGAAATATCACATGGTCCTAAGTATTCAGACCCTTTGCTCAGTATTTAGTAGAAGCACCCTTTTGATCTAATACAGCCATGAGTCTTTTTGGGAAAGATGCAACAAGTTTTTCACACCTGGATTTGGGGATCCTCTGCCATTCCTCCTTGCAGATCCTCTCCAGTTCTGTCAGGTTGGATGGTAAACATTGGTGGATAGCCATTTTTAGGTCTCTCCAGAGATGCTCAATTGGGTTTAAGTCAGGGCTCTGGCTGGGCCATTCAAGAACAGTCACGGAGTTGTTGTGAAGCCACTCCTTTGTTAAGGGTCTGAAGGACCATGTGATATTTCAGTTTTTCTTTTTTAATAAATCTGCAAAAATGTCAACAATTCTGTTTTTTTCTGTCAATATGGGGTGCTGTGTGTACATTAATGAGGAAAAAAATGAACTTAAATGATTTTAGCAAATGGCTGCAATATAACAAAGAGTGAAAAATTTAAGGGGGTCTGAATACTTTCTGTACCCACTGTAGAGTGATATTGCACGGCTACGACTGTGATATTGCATTTATACAACAGTTTGACGACACAAGTGTGTAAATAAATAAGAAACAACTATGGATTGTCTTTAAAAAAACTATTTTGTAAGGAACTACTTCCTTCCACCGCGGATTCAAATCTCAAGTTGACAGTTTAACTGCTGAGCCCAAGCCTCCGTAACTAATTCTAAAAAGTCACTTCTTTGAAGTTCATTTTATGTAGAGTATTATGAGAGAGAGATCGACTAAGCGAGTGTATTACCTGCATCTAGCTGAAGTCAATCTTATATTCATGCTCACAAAATCAGTTTGAATGTCTGCTGAGGAAAGCGATGTCTTTGTCTTTGTCATTTTAACATTTAAGAGGATTTACCATGGTAGCGCTAGCTGATGCATTTGTCAGTTGTGTCTCGTAAGATGTTGTTTAAAGTAAAAACAATGAATTATACCTCATGTTTAAACACTATCTACATAAAATCCAGCACCAAATTCCCAAAGGACTGGCTGAGATGAAACTATTCTCTGTGAGTACATGAGCTCTGAACGGTCGCTGACGACCTGGAGCTCACATCTCTGAAAGCGTCTAAACAAATTTTCAAATAGGCGTTATATGTTTACATATACAGTAAATCGCATAGCTGAGGTCTAAACAACTACATTCTCGCCTAAAAAAACTATTAAAACTACATTCCGTTACAAAATTACAGTAGTATCTATAAAACATATGGTGGGTTTGCTCGTCCGCCATGACACTCGCTGTGAGAATGCTGAAAGCGAAGTGATTCAAACGTGAAACGGTTCCCGTGGTGATACTGGTAGAATATCGCATGGCTGGAAAGACCTCTCAGCCAATCAGATTTGAGAACTAGAATGAACTGTTGTATAAAAGATTTTATGAGGACTTTTCTATGTCTAGAAATTATTTTTCTTAAAAGAACCCAAAAAAAATATATATATTTGTGGGGGTGGATTAAAATAGAAAAGAAGTATCTTGTTTAATCTAATTTGCAGATTAGTTGGAAGCTTAACTAGCTACATATTTATCTTGCCCAACACTACTGGATTGTCTTTTTCTCATTACCATATGTTTCATCCTGATCCACTCTATGTTTTGGAGAAAAAGTCAAAAGCCAAAACCAATATTGAAACATATTATACTTACTTTACAAAACTTTGTGTTCAAGGCAATGGAAATTAGCCGAAATTCAGACCGCTTGGAGAGATTCTATCAAAGGTTTTCTTTTTTAATAAAGCAGTCAATTCACAAGCTAATTGTTTTTTTGTTTGTTTTTTCAAAGCTAATCCTCTTTTAGGAGATGGTTGTGTGCTGAAACTTATCATACTGTGTTTGATGAAATGTTATTTGATACAGAGCTGATTTTGGCTGATTTGTGCTCTACTGGTGATTTTAGGTAAATTTATCAGCACTGTATGATGTTTATTACTCGTTAAGTTGAGTGAGAGGAATAAGGACTTTGCTTGTGAGATACTTAGTGCGCATTAAGAGATTAAGAGAACAGAAGGGAGAATTTGTGTGGAGGAAGCTTGGTGCTTTGCTTATACAGTGGAATTAAGTTGGATTTTAGCACAGGATTTACTTCCATATCTTTCACCATTACAGGCGCATCCACAGTCCTGTGGGATTTGATCTGGCATTTACATTTGGCAAACGAACAAAAGCATTTTGTGTGTCTGAAGTGTAATGACTCCGGTTTCGCACAATGCATTTTTTATGCTGTGAGTATGAAAAGTCTCTGTGAAGTTGCACAGGCAGTGTGAAGCCTGGGATTTAAACTATAGACTCTCTGTCTTCACTTAAAAAAACAACAAAAAAACCTCTGCTTTCCTTAATACTTGACTTAAATCGGGAGACCTTGAAAGACATATATTTGAATGAGAAACAGGCTTAATTTGCATTAGCTGGTGACATAGATTCTCGTCTCCGGCATGATTGCTTCAACAGCTTTTCCCTGGGACAGAATAACTGTCTGCATTTTATAGCATCATGTCATCACGTCCAACACCAATTAATGGTCCACAGACTGTTCATAACGAAATGCAAATCTCATCATTTGCAACTGACAAGTGGGACATCTTATTAAAATCAAAGCATTCCAAAAGCCATTTCCTGCAACTCAATAGCGCTGAGTATCTGAAAGAGTTTCCCTTCCATAATAGGCCTCAAGACTAGTGGAGAGAAGTGGACTCTGTCACATTTGAAATGGGAGCATATCTAAAGAGCTTCTCATTGATGCTAGTCATGTCCGACATGTCTTTGAGACATAGATTACACTTCACCGGCTAAAGTTTGAAAAATTACCCAACAACCCTTAATGCTATTATGAAACCTCTGTTAAACAAATGGAAAGACATTCAGCTCCTGAATTTACATTGAAAAAGATTTATAATTTTATTCACAATTAAAGATAAATGTTATGATGTAACCGTGATGAGCGCCAAGGGCTTTGGATGATTTTTTTGTCACTATAATTGCCAGTACATTAACATTTTGGTAACACTTTATTTTAAGGTCTTTTAGTTGCTTATTAGCATGCATATTACTAGAATATTGGCTGTTTATTAGTACTAATTAAGCACATATTAATGCCTTATTCTGCATTAACTTATTCTACATTCTTAACCTACCCAATACCTAAACTTAACAACTAACTTACTAACTATTAATAAAAAGTAAATTAGTAGTTTATTGAGGGAAAAGTCGTAGTTAATAGTTTATATGTGTTCCATATACTAAAGAGTAAAAATGTTTTCTTTTACAACCACCCTTTATCAGAAATCACTGTTGGGAATACTTTTCTCCTTTATTGTTATGATATGAACACATTATTTATACATGCACATGTTAAGGGAAGAATTCTACAAATACATAATTTTCAGCATTACTGTTTTTTTCATTAATTTCCCAAGTAATGATGAAAGATGCCTTTCTGACACAAGCAGATTAATCATCACCATCACTAAATGATGAAAATAATTACTGTTCCTTTTGATTGTCTCAGTACCTGTCAAGTGAACTGGAGAGCAAACAAGTGGACAAAGTAAACAGTCAAAAATAAGTTTCTGAAAATGCATTTTGACTCCCTGCCACCCCTGAAAAAAAAAAANCCCCAAAAAAAAAAAAAAAAAAAAAAAAGTGTATTCGTGTCACAAAATTGCCTCAAGAATATAACACTATGTCTGCTCTGGTTTTTGTTTGCAAAAGTTATGTTTGTTGATGAATAAGTCTGCCAGGATTTAGTTTGTCTTCTTAGTGAGTTTGATACTAAATGCACACAGACCCAGACTTACATTTTTCATTATATCGGCTATTTAGAAGACAAAGGTTGTCTCTTTTTAGGTTTTCATTTCTCATACAGAATTACCCAGGTGAACAAAAGTACATTTCTATAATGTACTTAAAGTGCTCTATTTTCGTGCACTAATTGTGTACTTAATATAATAAAAAGTACTTCTTAAGATAATCTTAAGAACATCTAAGTGTACTCAACTGTGCTATTTTGAGACACCATGAAATATGAACTAAAATGTACTATCGCTGTATTTAAAAAATGTATTTAGATACCACTTATAGTGCATTTGAACCCATAGTGTACTACAAGTTGTAACAAAATATTTTTTTTTAAAACAGAGATAGTATATTAAAAGCACAACAGGAAGAGGTAAGATGCTGGTTTTATACCTTGGTATTAATTGGAAGATTAGATGGGGGTACTCCTCCCGAAATTACGTTTAATAACTTTAACCCTTATTTAACCCAGACCTTAAATTATAAAAATCCATCATACCAACATTAATTATTACTTTTAGGGGCCATTCACACAACAGAGTTTTCATTCATTTACATGACAATGGCATTTTTGGGGGCCTGAAAATGCAAACTTTTGAAAACAATACCATTATCATCTCCATGTAAACTACAAAAACTTTAAAACATGTTCAGTCTATAGGCACGTAGGGTTTTTTGTTTTTTTTTGTACAAAGTGACATCGCCAACTACTGGCCTGGCATGAATAATACAGCATTTTTTATTATTTTTGCGGATCCATGTGAACGAGGATTGTTTTGACAACGTTGTCGTCTGTACGCGAAAAACGCAAAAGAAAAACTTTTCCTTTTTTGGTAAATCGTTGTCATGTAAACGTATTTTTTTTCTAATCAAGCTATAACTGTAACTGAAATTATGCGAAAAGTGGGGAAAATATTGTTTAATTATGTTTAGTTTTGGATACATAAATTCTACTCAGGTAAAAAAAAGTACACTTCCATGATGTACTTAAAGTGCTCTATTTTCACGCACTAATTTTGTACTTTATTTACTAAAAATTCTTCTTTAGTACTTCTTAAGATAATCTTAAGAACATCTAAGTGTAGCCTACTCAATTGTGCTATTTTGAGATACCATGAATATGACCTAAAATGTGCTTTTAACATACTATCTTTAAAAAAATGTATTTAGTTACCACTTGTAGTAAACTAGTGTATGAAAGATGGGTTCAAGTGTAACTAAATATATTTTTAATACAGAAGAATTTCTGTATTAAAAGAAAGTCCTAAAGAAGAATTTTTATTATATTACACTTTTAGTATAAGTACAAAAATTAGTGCGCAAAAATAGAGCACTTCAAGTGCATTTTTTTCACCTGGGTAGCTATGACATCACAAAGGCTTGTGTTAAAATGTAATTTTAACGTGAAAGCATACAACTTGTTTTGTTGCTAATTGTTTCAAATAGTTTACCTCTTCATTAAATTATTTGCCTTTTCTTTTTAGACATTTCACAAACTTCTCCACTCTCTGTGACCTAATGGATCAGCGATTATACGAAGCTGCGTGAGTTTCTTCCCCTTCATTAGATGTGCTCCATGCTCTTTTAGCTCAAGGTCATCGATATTGAGGCAATCAGGAAGCTGACACATTGTTTTCAGGTGACTGAGTTCTCAATGAAGACTGTAATGTGAATTTGGGGCTTGTTATCATGAGAGAGGCAGAGAGGCACACACACACACTACAACAACAACAACATGGGTCACTAAACCAACACACTAGGTGATAAATGTTACATGTAACACACTAAACAAACAGTAAAATATTTGTTTTATTTAATTGTAGCTTTTTCTACACAGACATTAACTTCATCGCAGGTGTATTGTCACAATAAGACATGCCTCATTGAGTGACTCCACTTCCTCGACCTGCTAAATGCCTGAGGTTAGCCAACCTGTTGTCTCACTGGTGACACAAAAACATCTTTCAAACCCTGTTAAAAAGAGTTCACACAGCATGAGCCATTTAAAAAGTCTCACCATGATGTTGCGAATCAACATGTGCTGTTCAAATTCATGTCATTGTTATTTCCCTTCATTTATATTTGACATTTTCACTCTATAATTTTCTTTCACAGCCGATATTTTAATGAGAATAAAGTTCAGCGGTCCGTCACTGCTCATTACGTTTCCAGCAGGCTCGCAAAAACTACATTTAACTTATTGAACATTTGTAACGCATTACAATGATGATGTTTTTTTTAAACAATGAAAATATGAAACAAATTGGGTAATTTTCAAGTTGATTCTAATGTCACATCTGCAGTGTGAATGTCATCAAATATTTGACAGTGTCTCTCAAATCACACAGTCCTCTTATATAGTCTGGAATTTGGTAGGTTCGACAGCTCCTGTCCTCTGGGTTTTACTTTTTTGTCAATTCAGCTCATTAGTGAATGTTGCAAATATTTCAAAGTATGTCTTTCACATATATGCTACTCTAGGTATTGGGAGTGAATTGTGAATTCTCAGTGCATATATCTCCTCTTTAAAATACAACAACAGTTGAAATGCCATTTGTGCTCAACGTTTTCTCTTTGCATTTCCTCTTTGCATTGAAAATGGCCTCTTAGCTGCTATCTTAATAGTCTTGCTGGAAGAGACACCTCTAAATAATAAGCAATCCATTAGAGATGGTGTCTAGAGCAAAGATCACCAAACTCATCTATGTGCGGTACTTCTACGTGAAGTGACATGACATGTCCCTCTGTAATAATGCGAGATATCACACGCACTGTGGGCTAATTAGGAGCTTGCTTAGAAAGAGTAGACACTGCCAGTCTGAGCTGGATATATATTAGCAATTAATTCAGTGTTTTTCAACTTTGTAATTTGGAGATAACAGCTCTTGCTCATTTGATTTTCAGTGTCACCTTCACAGGTACTGAATCTTGAAGTGGAGATTCAAAGAAATGCAAGGAGAAAGGCAGCGATGCAGGAAATCACCTCTCGTACACATCAGGTTTGAATACGCACAATGCATTCGCTAATATACCAACGTGTCCCTCCGGCCACAAAATGTTATTTTGCATCATAAATACATCAACTCTGAGACCATTTGAGGTAATTTATAATTGGTGAAATATTCTAGTCCCAGGCACTAGTTGAATACATGAGGTACTGGTGGAGGCCAATGGGAGCATTGTCACATCGGATTTGTTGTCGCGGAGCTGATAATGGCCTGCCCAATCCAATTAAAGTATGGACTTTTACTATGACACATTTAATATGACAAAATTCAGAGTCTCCGCCTCGTGACTCACTTTCTTACACTGGAGTCCACCGTCTCAAATGTCTCTTTGAATTTTCACATGGGCGCTTTGAAGATTTCATATGTCATTTATGCGAGTGAAACTTGCCTGTCCCAATCAGCCCTGGCCTTTGGAATTCAGTATCCATTTGACAGGTGTACCAGCCGCTGACTTCATAGGGCCTTGTTTTACTTCCTAATTTCGCCGCCATTGACACGACTCATTTTCTGCCTCGGTGCAGACACGGACTTTGACAAATGAGGCCATAGGGATGAGTTACGGCCCAGCCACTGTCGTGTTCCGAAAGTCCTGTACTCTGCAGGATGTCTAGCGATTCTCTGCTTCGCATCGTAATCCTATTACCTAACCGCCTGTACTAGCACACCAAGGCTGCGGTGCCAGTGCATTTATTGCAAAGTGAGCGAATGACATCAGTCAGAGTAGCTGATTCCTGTGAAAAGCATTACACTGTGTTCTGAGGCTCTCTGTGAAGAATCCTGACCAGTCCAAATGATACTGAATAAAAATACAGTAGTGGAATATTATTACAGTTTAAAATGAAATTTCAGCAGCCATTACTTCAGTCTTCAGTGTCACATGATCCTTCAGAGATCATTCTAATATGTTGATTTGGTGCTCATGAAACATTTCTTCTTATTATTAATGTTAAAAATACATTTGAAGAGTGTATCGATACCTAGCCCCACTGCACAGCTCATCCAAGTCTTTTTAAAATGGATGAATCTCTGGGTATAATAAGCATCATGTTTATTGAGCGTTAGCTTGTGGGAATTTGAGTAATTTGTTCCTTTTTGAGCATCATCTAGCCAATTTCACTGTCAATACAGAAACATTTCCCCAAAATCATTGGTAATATCGAAGTTGTGCTGCAGCAGTTAGCAAGTTGCGTTCATATGGGAGATGCTGGTTTAAATTCAGCCTGTGTCATGTGTCCCAATCGTATTCCCTATTATTTCCTCTCTACTGTCTCTATAATAAAAATGGGCTGTATGATAGCTACTTAATTGTGGAAAAACATAATGTCATACATTTCTTTCCTCGATAGACGAGCATTCTTTGCATGTACAAATCAGCACTATTATTCAGATGTAAAAAGCCCATTTGATGAATACAAATGAGCAGTAAAGTAGTGCCTCAGTAATACATTTTGACTGTATATAAGATTCTGTTTTCAAGGCATTTTCTAAAGCAGATATATGGTATTTATTGTGCCGTTTCATTATCATCAACATGACTGACCCTCTCAGAGTGAAAATTACACATTTTAAGAACTTTTGACTGCATCTTCTTCTGCAAGTACTTACTTCCTTTTTTCATCCTCAACAAAAAGAAAAGCAGAGACAGCTTTGTTTTCATGCATGATATTTTTGATTTATGAATATGCAAATTAGCTTTAAATACCATCTTGCCCATGACAGTCTCACTGTGAATAATGGTTATGCAAGTGTGGCATTCATAAACAAAAGACTTCAACTGCATATTATTGCATGTGTAAATGAACAAAACTCACTTTGAACAATGACAACAAATGAAGCAAGAAAACACAGCCAGCTTTTGAAACTGTTTTTCATCAGAATTATTCTTTAATGAAACATTCTTTTGTATTACACCATGTTGTACAACTCATTTAGAGAGAGATTCTCTGAAGCCCATTGAAAACAGTACATAAAATACATTTATTTCCTCAATTTCTTAATCCATCGCCTCAAATTGCCTCTATGATTACCAAATAAACAATTCGCTACCTCTTTTTTAAAATCTGTAACTTAATATGATGAATTTTCACACTTAATTTAGGTACTTCGTTTCTTTGGATAAATAGAGATTATTGAGTAAAGGTGTAAAGCAACAACACCTGCAGGAATTGGCAGATATTGATTAGCCTAGTGATGAATGATGAAATATTCCAGTGGACGTTATCTGCTAAAAATGGTTTGCACTTGTTAAACTGGTTGTTAAATGAGACTAGGGAAAAGAAAGAATAAGAGATGAGAGCATATTATCTGCAATGGTTATTTTATTATTTTATCCATCAGGTTACTTGACATAAATTGACGTAACCGTTTGCAGATCAATAATATGCTGTGTAAAAGTTTATTATGGACCAAAAAGCATTTATATTTTATTTTAAACTTTTTTTAAAAGAGTTGAGTTATAGCTTTAGTTTGAAAGTTTTAATATACACAAAGCAACCCCATAAAATCAACTGTGCTTGTCATATTCCCCATCGGGTTCTCACAAAGAGTACTCTCGTGTTTATGTTGTCAACCACTGTGGTGATGCATTCCCATAATAAACTACAGAAATACATAGATGTGCTTTTGTGAGACAAATGTAGGCACGCTTCTCCTTGGGCATTGAATCTTTTCTTTTTCTCCCATGATTCCACCGCGTTGTGAGGGAGCACAAAGCGCTGCTGCCATGGGGCTCCTTTGAAAGTGTGTGTTTGTTGGTGGGGTGGGGTGGGGCGTTTGGCCTCTGAGTGATGGTGTGCATCTCAGGGAGCCGGGGTCAGCAATCGATTTCTCAACTCGCTCGGTGAATGCACTAATCAGGCTCGCCGGAGCTCCCTTGAGCGGTGGAGCTCTGCCTGTGTCTTTGTCTTAGTCATCTCAGCCTGGAGTTTAGCTGCATGAGAGACTTCATAGAAGATAAAGACATTTTTTTAAAGAATTGTACACTGTGTTTGGGAAAGTTGCGAAAGCTCAGCTGAGCTCACTTTGGGCTTATCATGCATATACAGTACATGAATAAAACCTGATATTTTTTTATGTAATGACAGGAATGGGTATATATGGCAATAAAACTTTCTAAAGATATAATTTAAAAAATATAATTTATATATACAGTCCTCATTATAAATGAGTACACCCCCTCTAAACAAATACAAAAGATGTATTTTCTTTATGATCACTAATACAATTCATTAGCCTGGGTGCCAGCCCGAACCCCGCCCACAACATTTTTTGGACGGGAAGTTCGGTCTGGACTCGATCCATTGTGGAGTAATTATGCTCGGCTCCCAGAAGGCCGAGCCAATCAAATTGCCAGGGCGGGCTTTAATCGATGATGGACAGGCTATCTGCGGTTACGTAACCACCCACGTCATCAAAGAGCGCTTGGGTTGAATTGGTTTTCACCAACGATGACTGCAGCTGGAGAAGTAAGATGTTTAGATTCCGCTATCACGTCTGTAATGAAAGAAATCGACAGCGCATTAATCTTAAAAGACGAACAAAGATCGTTTACACTCATTACTTTCCTAATTCTTCCAGTTCCAGCGTGCGTGCGTGCAGTTGAACTCTGTTGACAACTATGCGTCGCTCAACATACGTCACTTACTGCGTTGCTCTGATTGGTTGTAGGTCTATCCAATTGAGTGCAGAGTTTTTTTTTTTTACTGGTTCGGTTAAGACACGCCCCATAATTCAAGTGCAATGGAGCAGTATCAGACTCACATTCTGCCTAGAATATGAGTATGACGAAGTCAGGCTAACAATTCATGGAATGATGGCAAAACTAAAATGTATTAAACATATACATAATAAAAACTGAGAAATATGTCATTAATCTCCATAAAATAAGTAAATTAGCCAATTTTGTTTAAATTAAGGATTGCAGAAATGAGTACACCCTAGATTTAATTCAACAAATGTATAATATTCTAGTACTTAGTATGCCCTCCATAATTTTGAATATACTGCTCTGACACTTCTTGGCACAGAGTGTACAAGTTCATGACAAATTGTCACATCTGTCCCATTTAACTCCTGGATGATGAGCTCTTTAAATGCCCTGATCTTTAATGGGGAGTGTTGCTCAACTCGTCTCTACAGAATCCCCCACAGGCCCGCAAGAGTGTTGAAATTGAGTGCAATACATGTTCACAGAAGGTTTTTCACCTTGGGAGAATGCATATCCTCATTGTCATGTTGAAAAAATGCCCAACAATGCAGGGAATGAGGAAAGGGTAACATCTTCTGTTTCAATTTTGTGTATTAAATTACACAATGGTGTGGGAATTCATGACAGCATTGATAAAGCCCAACTCCCTCACACCTTCAGCACTCATACATCCCCATATAAGAGCTTTACTACCACTGAACTTTACTGTGGGAACCAGGCACTTCTCACTGTACTCCTCCTCTAGCAACACCATAACATTCTGGATGCTGTTAGATCCAGAGTATTGATTCCCAGAATCTATATTTTGTAAATATGGGCTTTGGAAATGGCTAACTGACTTTATTGTGCTTTGGCAACAGTCGGTAGTTCCAGTGAGAACAACAACCATGCATGTCATTTCTGCAGGCTGCACCTTACTCTGTGAGATAAACAGTCACTCTTTTCATAGCTTTTGCTGGCTCTGAGACACTTGCTTGGTATTTCTCCTGCTCTTTGTCTAGCAAAGAAATCCCTCATCACTAAATGAAGGCTTAAAATGAAGGCCTGATTATTTCAGGGGCCTTGTCACAAGTCCATTGTTTTTGAATTTCTGTTACTTTTGCTATATTTTCACACTTAAAACAATGATTTGGCAATCCTTTTGTGCTAAGAAATAAGTCTCCTGACAGTTCTCTCCCAAGTGCTTCCATTGTTGTCAGCATTAAGTCTGAGAATGATTCAGTGGGCTATATAACACTTTTAATTGTCAAGAAATGACTTCTCTTTAAATGTTTTGGTTCAACATACTTACCTGTTGATCAAACATTGCCTTTAACTTACATCAGAAAATATTTATTTTATTTTATTTAGTAACTTTTAGGAGGGTGTACTCATTTTTGCTACACAACATTTTATCACCTTTATAAGAAAATCTTATTTTCCTGAATAATTTTGACATGCTTCTTTGATAATTGATTAAGCAGACTTGCTGGAACATTATATCTCTAAAGAACCCTAACATGTCTTCTAAGTAATTGAGTAATTGCTGACTTTCAGAAGTTTCAGAGGGGGTGTACTTATTTATGCTGTACACTGTAAATTATATATGTAATTATAAGGATTGATTTAAATTTAAAGCTGCAGTCCGTAAGTTTTGCCTCTTTGTCGCCCAGCTATGTTTGAAACCTGCAGTTATTTGCGGAGTTATCATCTTTACGTTGGTTGTGGATCGGCACGGCTCCTCAGTGCGGATGAATCTAATGTTTGCTGTCAGTCACCACATCGGTGTGGATACTGTACTTCAAAATCACAGATTGTACGTCTTGGAAGTATGACCAAAATAAGAATTTTCACTGGAAAATGTCATCTGAACAAGTAAGCAACATGTCTGCCACTTTTGTTCTGACCAACTGAAAAAAAAGCATTACAATAAATCGCACTGCCAATGGTGATTAAATCTAACGATCGCTTAGCTCAGATCACGTCAAACTGTGGAAATTTTTATTTTTCTTATACTTTGTTCTCAAATTGTAACAACATGAGCATTGCGTGACTATGTGTATTTAGTGTGTATTCGCGTTACCTGTAGATTTCAATTTCTGTAGCCACTCCGCAGTCCAAAGTCTTTTGCTTTTTAACTACAGGTGAATCTCCAGTTTTCACTGATGATTGTCATTTGGACCTTTCTGGATTACAATCCACCATCAAAATAATAAGCTTAATTATTCCAGCTGCTGTGAGAAAAGGCTTTAAATGATCCACCACCTACAGCATCCTCACATGCCATATAGCCTATGAGCTGGGACTCGTTCTTTCTGTTTACAGACGTGACGTGATGTAAAGACGAATGGTGGCATGCTCGAATTTTCCACGGAAACCCACCAGTACCTAAACATTATTACAAGCTTACCGTTGTGAATCGGGCTAAGGTAAGGATATTCATAATATGGTTCATAATGTTTCCTATTTCAAGTAGTATGCTTAGGATTTGACATGTTATATGATTTGACACAAGCACATCCTGGATTAAAAAAAACTGGTTCCAGTTGGATCATGGCAGTCATCAAATGTCCATCATAAGGTAACTGAATGCACTGAAGATGTGACCAGAGCAAGACAGTGTTTTAATGGCTATTGTTGGGATGATCAGAATGAAAATGAAAATGAGACTGACTTCCAATAATTCTGAAAGCCTGCTCCCATTGTTCCTGTTCTTTCTTCCTGTCACGGGGAATTGATGGAGTGCACTGTGGTCTCGAAACGGGAGGAAGAACTGCAGATAAGAGAATAATGCCATAGCACTGAAGTGAGGAGGATCCACTCTCTAGGGAACACATCTCAACAGACTCAGACACATGGGAGAAATTGCAGCTTGGTCTT
Source organism: Anabarilius grahami (assembly GCA_003731715.1). NCBI lineage: Eukaryota > Metazoa > Chordata > Actinopteri > Cypriniformes > Xenocyprididae > Anabarilius > Anabarilius grahami. The sequence continues at coordinate 776,054 of RJVU01050883.1, read as the reverse complement.
CGCCCACAAAATTACATTTGAGGTCCTCTGGGACATCAGTCGATGGGTGGTAGGAACAATCTATTGTTTTGTGTTTTCCGGTCACACGACCGCAAATTAAATTCATATTTGGGATTTATTATTACAGAAGGCAGGAGATCAGTGCCATCCTCATCAAAGTTATCACACAGGACACTAGCGAGAACCTGACAGTATCCGATAAAGTTCATTTATGCTTTACTTTTCCCTGTCTCTGAAATGCTAATGTACTATGAACAATACCTGATGTTTTCCAGCTCAGCGGGACGCAATGAATTCAGAGAATTTGTTGCTGCTAATTAGCATGGCCTAATTTACATTGAAGTAGGAAGTGAACTCTACATCTATTTTTAGGCTTTGTGCAGGTATGCATCATCATCTGCATCCTGCATTTCTGTAATTTGCTTCTAATTAGATGAGGAAATCACAAGAAAAGTAGGTTGAAATTCATTTTTAACAAGATAGCATGTTGGTTCAGGCAGTTTAATAGGTTGCACAGAGGTTGCATTGCGGCGTTCCCTAAGGCGTACCAGAGCGTTTCTTGCCCACAGCGTACAGGTGGTACGGGCAAACAGAAATAGGGAACTTTTTCAAATTATGGTGAGCTGTGGAGAGGCAGGTCATGTCAATGGAACACCAGGCTTGTCTCATTACGCCCACTCAATCCCTCATTAGAAAAGCCCAGTTGCTCTGAGTGGGGCGAGACAGAGACCAAATGCATCTCGGCATTCTTTCATTACCTGCCAAGGCCGTCAGGACCACATAAACACTGACGGCTCATAATGAGATAGTGATGGAGAGAAATGACCAAACAGTGGAGTGATTGCCATGACAGGCAGGCTAATATGGAGGATGAGACCCACGGATGGCAGGCGGTGCTCTGACAAACATGGTGAAGAATTCTGATTGAAGGCAAGTGGTTGAAATTCTTTTCCCTTTCTGACTGGCCTTGCACTCTAAAAAATGCTGGGTTAAAAAAAACCAAGCTGGGTAAAATATGGACAAAACCAGCAGGTTGGGTTAAAAGGCACCTATTATGCCCTCTTTCACATGATGTAATATAAGTCTCTGGTCTGGTCAAGTTTCAGCTTATAATACCCCACAAATTTGCCCCTATTTGGGGGTGAGCAAAAACACGCCTTTTACTATATTACTATATTGCTGGCTAAAAAAATAAATCCAAAATTGCTTGAAAAAAATGGCTGGGTGAAAACAACCCAATCCCTGGTTTTGTCCATATTTAACCCAGCAGTTTTTAGAGTGTGTCTGTCTCAACAAAATTGTCAGGGCTGCCTCTGTCTTTCTAAACGTACCCTTGCTGACTGCTCCAACCTTCCTATTTACACCCAAAGCTTGAGAGGTTATGGACCTGGTCTGCTGGTAGAGGTTTGGATATGCTCGTGTAATCTCATTCAGTATTAATGCAAACAAAAATGGGATTGCAGGACGTTTCATTCAACAGCTGTCTAGACGCCTCCGCCATTGCTCTGTCACCAGGCATAAAAGTAATAAAAATGGTCAGAAAGTTTTAAGCGCTAGCAAAAGGACCCTTAAGCCTGTAATATGTTACCCAGCAAATTGCTTTGAGCAATCTAGTTATTTCTGGCAGTGTAAAAAAAGAGGTCACGTCACATGCTGCGTAGTGGTGTCGAGCTACTTTACTAGACAGGCAGTTCTGAGTTCCTGTTTTATAAAAGAACAAAAATTCGATCTGAGGCTCTACCCGTGAGCTAATCATCAAGGTAACACAAGCGACTGTACCTGAAATCTGAACAGGCAGATGACGCTCATGGCTGATGATTGAATCTCTGTCCGTGGTGCTGAAGATCCCTGCGCAGTCCTCCAGATTGATTCTGCAGTGCTCCACAGGTGCAGAACCACAGTCTGGGCCTCATTAACTGATAGTGGCTGATATGGAAATATCAGCAGGGAAAAGGTGAATCAGAAAGAGAGCTTAGATTGGGACTGTCACACAGGGGCTGGCAGGGTGCTGACAGGATCTTAACAGTCCACTGTTTGTGGCAAGAATACAGAACTGAAACTTTCTTTGGAAGTTTTTTCCCCTCGGAATCTGAATGTGAAAACAAGCACAATACAAATTTCGGTTCATAATGTGTGATGTTTTAATTATAGTAGTAGATTTCAAATGGCAAAATAAAATAAAAAATCAAATAACTTTAATTTTTGACAGCTTCACAGTCTGTAACTTATTTTGGGTTCAGAATGTTAAAGGTGTGATGTGTAATTTCTTTGCAAAAATAATGACTGTTTTTTTTAAAGAGATTTGCCGAAATGTTTCACCTATTTGCCATTGGTCAGACAAACAAATAGTCCCGCCCTCAAACTATGCCTTTGGATGAGCCAGTGTTGGCGCGTCGGCCTGGGGTGTGTTTTCCAAAAGTATCGTTGACCTACTTAGAAGTTATTACTCCACCACCTGCGTGACATCATTAACCAACGTGGTTGAACGACAATATGGTTTCGGGAAACAGTCGTGACTAGCTACACTGTTAAAATTTACCCGTAAATTTAAAGTAAAATACTGGCAGCTGTGGTTCCAGCCATTTACCGTAATTTTACGGTTTCAATGCCGTTTTTCCAGTTAACAGCTGTATATTGTAATTCAACAGTACCAATACTGTTGTTCATTTTACAGCTTTACTGAAATTTCACAGTACAGTACTGGCAGCTGTGGTTCCAGCCATTTACCGTAATTTTACACTTTCAACGCCGTTTTTAGCTGTGCTGTAATTTTACAGTAAAATACTGGCAGCAGTATTTGCAGCAATGGTTACAGCTATAATTCTACAATATAAAAAAATGTATGCATTACATAAAAAATACATAATTAAAACCTTTAGTATAGTATATAATGTGTACAGACATGTCAAAATACATTTTAACTAGATAGAGAGTAAACAAAGAAGAAATAGATTATGGTACATCATTTGCTATATTAAAACACAGGCAGAATGGGCATTGACAAATTGTCTGAAAATGACCCAAACTGAATTTCAGCATAAACACAAACAATAAGTTAAGAAAATAGCACTTGCTTTAACCAACACAAACAAGAATACCTTTAAGAATTTGTTCAAAAACTAAATTCTCAATATTCATTTACCCTGATTCTATCCCAGATGTATACAACTGCCTTTCTTCAGCAGAACACAAATGTTTTTAAAAAGAAATTCGAGATCTGTAGATGCATACCATGAAAATGAATAATGAGAATAATGTGAATGCTCATTTTTGGAACTATATTGCTCTATATTTAAACAGTATGATAACAGTTTTAGGAGGAAAAAACAACGTCAAAGAGAAAAGGTGTAAATTGCACAGTCCAATGAGAGGAACTAGTGTGTGAATAAACCTTAAAAAGAGACAAAAAAAAAAAAAAAGGCAAACAACTTTGCAAGGATTTAGCAAGAAACTGGTCAACACGCCCAGGTCTGAGACGAAAACATGAAGAAAATATTAGTGACTACATGTAGCACATGGCAAAGGATAGTTATCATATACAGTCTGAACACACTTTCAAATTAAAAAGAAAATTAACTGTTCAGTAGATGAATATAATTAGAAACTTAAAGTAAATAAATGAGGGTTTATGTTTGTTACAGTAGAGAAGAAAAGACAAAATATCATCTTAACAGAAGCAGGGGCCAAGACATGCCCAGACAGTTTAGCCATGTGTAAAATGAAGTGATTCTAGTTAGCCAGAGATGAGTGAATAAGTATCTGTAAGGTTGCTCACTAAAGGAAAACAAATATTATTGTGACAGTTCCTATTTTGTTTGTTACTATAGTTAACAGGAAATAAAATGCAAATAATAAAATGTATAAATATTTGTTAGTTTTCTTGTAAGGTATTTAAATATTGCTAGCCCACTTTATCTAACAAATTCAGCCAATAATATAATACTATTTCAGTCTTTCTACTTCAATTTAATTTAGTGTGTTACTTGCTGTTTCTTTGTAGCCTAATTATTTGCGAAATTTACTGTGCTTTTGAACACTGACCAGCTTACAACTTCATCAATAAATCATATACTGATCATTTACTAATGGTTTGTTCATCATTTGTTCATGATTAACAATTGCTTATTGAGATGACGATACTAAAACAATTTTGTCATAAATACTTCAATGATTTATAAGTAATAAATAATGTATCAACTAATAACTTATAAACCATCTACTAATGATCTGTTTGATTTATTTCATGATTTCATCTTTTTTTAAGATAACTTACAACACATTTGTAAATTGTTAGCATAACACTTATTAATCATTTATGTATAGTCATGTTTTGTAAATTATTTGTTCATCATTAACTAATAAATTATAAATGACAACTGAATTAATAAAACATTCATAAAATGTTAGTATATTAATCACTTATTAATCATTTATGAAGTTATATTCATGTTTTGTAAATGATTAATTCAACATTATCTAATAATTTATAAATGACTTATAACTGAATTAATAAAACATTCATAAAATGTTAACATATCACTTATTAATCATTTATGAACAGTCATGTTTTGTAAATGATTAGTCCATCATTAACTAATAATTTATAAGTGACTTATAACTGAACGTTATAAAGTGTTACCAAGAGAACAAATGCAGGGGCTTTTTATTTCTAATTTTATACTCTAAAATCAGTTGATTATATTATGTGGAAAAAACATCACCTCAAATGTCAATATCAAAAGCAAATGCCATCCAAACCATTGAATGTGATTACTATAGACTTGACATTCTAACCACAACATACAATTGAAAATTTCCCAAAATTATAAAAATGTTATATCCTATAACCACACAATGGATTCTGTCTTTGAAAATTGTGTTTTTCTGTGGTTTTTGTTTAGCTTATTTGTTACCTGGCCTTCAGTTTTTCCTTTTCCATTAAAAAAGTTTGAAAACTTCATCAAATGTAATTGGTCATCACAAGAGGATTGTTATTAGTCTCTCAATTCAATTCCAGCACTAACAGTTAAATAGCCCCTTTCACAGTCTGATTTTATGACTCACCCTCAAAACCCTCAGCCAATTCTGTAATGTTTGTGGGTGGCAAAGTGACAGCTTTGTTTTCACTTTCTACAAATAAAGTGAATCAAACACACTATCACTTGAGATGTTTTCTTCAGTAGGTGGATTTAAGTGATTACATGGAAGTCACATAAAGTAATTATTGTTCATCAAGACCAGCATCATTAAAGCGATCTTCAGAATTACACAATGCCATTAGCACCTCATTATCATACTAAAACACTGTCCTTCTTAATTGCGGTTATTCATTTAATGTTGTTCAAATGAGTACAAAGAAGAGGCTTACATGCTTATTTTGCCCAAGCCTTTATATTTTACTATTACTGTCCTTCATCTTATTTATAAGATCTTCTGGTAACAAATTTTTGACCCCTTATTTTATCATCCTTTGAGTTACAGGTACTAAATTCAATATTACCTATTAGGTAAGTTCATTTAGTGAAAGACCTTTTGATTCAAATCAGTATAAATTCACGAGTCTTTTTAAGTGATTCATCATTAGAGATGATTCATAAGAATGAAGTTTACATCACACTCTTTGTTTTTGCATGCAAGCAGTGAGGAGCGCCGCCACTGAAAAGTGGTGTGGGTCAAGATACACTGCTGTGATCTGTGACTACCTCAAAGCAATTTATATTTTGATGTCTTTACAGTTATTGGATACAGCAAAATTAGACTGTCAGTCTGTGTAGTAGTTCCCCTTTAACTTTCAAGGTTCATCTCATTTGTACCAAGCTGTCTGCTCATATTAACTTTCTAACCTCTGGCAGGTAGTGGTTATGTCAACATGTTTATGATTGAATCAGACACAGTGTTGCTCTGCAGTTAATGGAATGTAAAGTGTTGCACTACAAAATGTTTATTTTAGTTCTGCTGACTAAAAAAAATAATGTTTATCTTGCCTCTGGAGATAAACATTCTGCATTTCCTGACTCCATAGGTTCTCGGCTGTAATTCATCATTTAATCATAGCATGCAAGGTCCTGCGTTTCCCAAGGTTATTGTTTTGGATTAAGGTGTACTTTTGTTCAGTATAGACAATTGAGTGTTCAGTGAACTTAAATCTGTGGATAAGATGTTCTCAAAATACCTAGAATGTACTTATACTGTGTTTGAAATGATTGCAATGCATCTTAGTTGCATTTTGCACCTTTCTCTGATTGTATGTTGTTGTGTAGATGGTAACAAATACTAAATTGCTTCTTTCATAACAAATATGTGAAAAGAGATTTCAAAGCCGCCTGTGATTATGCCTAAAAGCGATCCTCTCCAGTAGCACTGTGTATCAATAAAGATTTACCAAATTTGATTTGATTCGGTTAATGGCAGTGTTTAAGATTAATTTAAACCGATAACTTGAACCATTCGTTAAATGCACCACTTATACAAATTGTTAGATTCAGTTAGTAATCTCACTGCACTGGTCGCAGTGTATGTTTTTGATTGCCTAAAAACACCCATTAGAGTCATATATTTGTAAAACGAGTCACACTGAATGTTAAAACCCACTCTCATGGCAATTCGTGACTATTTTACAGTCCGTTTTTCAAATTGGTGTCGAATTGATTTCAAAATCATATAAATTTGAACGATCTCATTCATCGTTTTCTTATTATCTGCTTATTCTCCATGGAGGGTTAGGTTTAGGGGTGGACATTATGCTTAATTTTTAAATAAAAAGTCCACTTTTTCAAATCATATGAAGTCACACGAATTTAACAAAATGTAAAATAGTTCTGCTTTCTCATGGTGTGACTCACAAAATAGAACCACTTATAAGAGTCATTTGTTTGAATTGGACTACACTGCTTGTGTCATGCAGTATGTTTGTTTTTTGCATGTAGCCTTTGAGAATAGAAACACTATGAACAAAAAACACAGCAGTGTATAATAACCAGGTCAAATAAAAAAAAATAAAAAATTTAAAAAAACGTGGTCAAATCATGACAGCAATTACTAAATACAGGAATCCAAGGAAGGCATGCGGCCCTAGAGTTTGAAACTGGTTTATTTATCGCACTCCTTGAGTCAACGCATCTACAAAGTGGACTAGGCAGAGAACATAAAACAACAGGGCTAAGATTAGAAGATCGTTCTTTTCACTCTGAAAATGGCATGAGGCAGGAAACATGCAAGCAGCAAGTTGAATCAAAGATAGTGCCAATCATGGATGTGAAAAAACAATATCAAAATCCCTGTATCAAAACACTGGGATTTATGTTATACTGTATTTCACCTAGCACTAAGATCGTGATGTTGAACTCATTAAAGCTCATTTAAGCTCATTAAAATTTAAAAGATCATAGTTTGCTATATCTGACTGTTACATTTCCGAAATGCTTTGTTCACTTGTTAGAGTAGAAAATTGGATGAAATTCCAATTATAGTGCCTTATTGCATATGAGAGAGATGATTTTATATTCCAGACAATGACCTGACCTCAGCCCACTCATTTCAGGTCATTTGCCCTGTACTTCTTCAAAGTGTCTTCTGTTCTCTTATTCTTGCTGCTGCTTATTATTTTAACATGTTAAAAGTCTTAGAATGTTTCTTTTTTCTTCTTCTTAAAATATAATTATTATTAATAATAACCAGAGAAATGATTGTGCATCAATGTTTGAAAAGGTAATTTAGCCACTGTCCTCTTTAATTTTGTAAAGAAATTAAGATGTAATCGCAGATATGATAGGCTGACAGTGTAGTCTAATGTCACAGTGCCGTAATAATGTTATCCAAACGAGATGATTGTATTAGTATAATTGAAAATATACCAATCTGCGTAGACGTCAGTGGGGGATGCCAAATAGTTGACAGGCAGACATGATTGTAATAGATTCCAATGACTTTGTTAGATTTGTTTTTAATCAAGGGAGAAGTGCACAGAGATCAGTGAGAGGACTCTGGATTTCATCAGGAGTGACTGTAATGACTCCATGTGCGCTTGAATTAATGATCAGGTATGTGCTCCCAAGGCACTGTGAGTCACACTGAGTTTTATAAAAGCACCTCATTCATTTCTGACCTTTGAAAGCTTAAGACCAACCTCACATTTGCATTTTGAGCAAGCTCTCAGATCATTATAAGTCGCTGCAGGATAAAAAGTTGAGTTGGCCTTTTTCTTCCAGAGACCTTATCTTTTTTAATTTTTTTCTGGCTGCATGCGCTGAGTTTGGCAATAAGAAAAATCTGTCAGGCCAAAGGCACAACAGAAGTTGAATGAAGTTAAATATACATACCACTGAGAATCCCATTCCTTATGTTACACTGTCAAAATACATTCATAAATCAAGTATTCTGAAGTTCTAGCTTTCAGGTCACACTATGCACCATTCTTATTAAGAAATACTTAGACACTTCAAGTCAAATAGGCCAAGATGCAAGTTGGATTGATGCAATATTATATATATATATATATACAGTATATATTGAATAACTGTTTTTCTCATACAGTGAAAGTCAGTGGGGTCCAAAATACCTTACCCCATTAAATTTTATTGTGTGGACAAAATGTGACAACATTTTTGATTTTTGGGAAACTCTCTCTTTAAGACAAATACTTTGCTTACTATGTACATTACTTTTTCACAAAATGAGATAAAATGCATAATATTTAATATTTATGCATAATAGAACCTTTAATTAAAGGAAATAATCGGAATATAGCCTAAGTAAGCAGAGTAATTTATGTGCAACAAGCATTCCTTTTTTTTTGTATAGCATTGCTTCATGATTTTTCTGAGAACCCATGCTTTGAGTTCCAGCACTGCCTTTGACAGCAGTGATGTCAGACATTGTCTCTGGTAGCCATCCATTTTGAAGAAGGCTCTAATGGAACAAGATTACACATAATGATCTCTCTTCATTTGAATCCTCCAGCCGCTGTGGTGGTATGACTGGGATTTTACACAGGCAAGCCAGCACTCTGCACAAGTCAAGTGGTTTTACCGTTTTGCATGAGAAGGGGGGTCCCTATTAGAGGCCAACAGATAGACATTATGGACAGATTCCCAAATCCCACAGGAGGTCATTATGCGTGTCTCAGCACAACCTTTGGAGAAGGTCCACTGAGGACAACGCAAGCGACCATGCAGCCACAGCAAGAGAAAGAGAGATTCAACACAGCAGTGACAAAATGGCAGAAATGTACTAAATCAGTCAGAAGACTTTGTGAGAGAAGAGGCATGCTGTCAGCAAGTTGGTCCTTTGTCAAATTTTGCAATATCACAGTTTAGACTAACAATCAGCAATGTAGCTGCATATTAAAAGTAGAAAGATTCTCTGTCCATGACAGCCAAGAATGAGAGTTAGTTCACTTCCTGCCATAGTTTGTCGCTGTTGATTTGGGAAGACAGATCAAATTTTCAAAGTCCAAATGTCTCCCTTAGCACTTTTTCAGAGATAACTCAAGGCAAGAGATAGTGTCTAGTTCTGCAACTTAACTTACAGTAAGTGAACTTCCTGTTTCAGTGAAGGATGTTACTGTCAAAATGGTTTATTAAATGTACACTATGGAAGATTTTGGGTATAAATCAATAAATTCCATTATTGATGAAAACTGCTCTTGCTCTTGGTTGTTTAAACCACCGATGGCAAAGGAAAAGTTTTGTAATGCAGGTTTAATTTACTTTTACGCATGCCACTAAAATCTCAGTACTACCTGAGTTTACAGTATTCTCCCATAACAAACTGTGGTTGTAAGAAAACCCTTTGTCATATTTCTGTTTATTACAAATAATTGCTTTATATTGTAATATAGTACATTATATACATTAATAACTATGGAAAACATGACATTTTTAGTATATTATATTAAATTGTAACACTTTAGTAATCATGCACTGTGTCCAACCCCTTCACATCATTTAGAGTTCCTGAAGCTTTTTTAGGCCTTTAGTGTTAGATCGTATCAATATAGCTTTGTCCTGTCATGTAACACTTCCTCAAGATTTAATTTTGTTCTTAATATTCTCATAATTTCCACACACTACACTCTTAGAAAAAAAGGTTCTTTGGGGTTCCATATAGAACCCTAGGGTTCTGTAACCAACTTTATAGAACCCTTTCTGCCAAAAAGGTTCTATATAAGGAGAAAGAACCCTTTTGGCACAAAGGGTTCTTTGGGCTAAATGTGCTACATTATTAGTGCTTTATTTAAATGATTACACTATTGAACATTATATTTGTGTTTTTACTTCAATTTTACTTAGGCACACCTTTCATTCTGAAGAAAACAAACTTATATACATTTTCAAGTTAATAGGTTTATTAGAAAAAATAATTGCTGCATTATCCTGTAATGAAAAAAAAATCTAAATTAAATATAGCCTACGTTGTTTCTGGATCTAGGCGCTAGGGGCAGAATTCTGCCATCTGCTGGTTAAAGAAAATCCTGTAGGAATTACTTAGATACTGAAAGTCAGTTCTTATAACTCAACCCTCCAAACAGATGCATTAAATGATCTTCGACAAAAAAAGCAAATAACTTGCATGTGTATGCGTTCTGTACTGTCTGCACGCGCAGTGTCGGATTTCAGCTGCGCGCGTCTTGCGCGAGTATTTAGAATGCGCGTGAACGCAGCATTTTAAACTTCAACCGTTACGGACGTCCGTTTGAGCTCAGCGCTCGAGAGGACGACGATTAAATTGGTAAGTGAGAAAATTAATATCTCTTACGTTATTTTAATTACATTTGACTAAATCCTTGATATTTTTACACACCTTGCATGTTTTTTTCAAGAATCAAAAAGAAGAAATGTGGTTTACGGTGCTGTCCGGGCCTGCGCTATTCTCCGCCAGGAGGTTTGTCATTTCTTACATGAATTCCTGAAAACTCTGTTAAAAAACGGTTGTGGACTGATCAATAATGGTGGCGAGAGTTCGTGTTATATCCTAATACTCTTTTCTTTGTACTGTAGATTGTATTGGACCTAGAAAACGCATAAGAAAACGATGTTTCAGGAGCAGTCAAATCACGTGATCA
>RJVU01050883.1:695152-764159 GCA_003731715.1 Anabarilius grahami | reverse complement strand
TATTAGGATATAACATGAACTCTCGCCACCATTATTGATCAGTACACAATCGTTTTTAACAGAGTTTTCAGGAATTCATGTAAGAAATGACAAACCTCCTGGCGGAGAATAGCGCAGGGCCGGACATCACCGTAAACCACATTTCTTCTTTTTGCTTTTTGAAAAAAACATGCAAGGTGTGTAAAAATATCAAGGATTTAGTCAAATGTAATTAAAATAACGTAAGAGATATTAATTTTCTCACTTTTGTCATGGGTCATTTGTTTTTATTGATTAAATGCTTATCTGAATGTTAAATTATCATTTAACGCTTATGAATTTAAAAACAATTCTACTAGCTAGTGTTTTAGTTCATTTTTTTTAAGAAACGTTTATTTATGTTAACTCTTCTAACTATTGCTCTATGAATTGCAGTGTGTTTTATATTGCTTGTGTCATTGTAAATGCTAATAAAAATGTATTAAATGATTACATATTATTTTGATGTGTCATGCCTATGGGTATTTAAGTTTTTCTAGTGATAAAGTAACTAAATAAGCAGGTTAATTCATAAATTTTAATTAAAATAAATTAAAAACTAAATCAATAAACTGAACACATAAAAGGTTCTATATAGAACCTTTTTCCTGGCAATAAAGAACCCTAAAGGGTTCTTTTGATTGAACCCTTAAAAAGGGTTCTATATAGAACCTTTTAGGGGTTCCATATATGAAGCGCCTGATAGAACCTTTTTTGGTTCTATATAGAACCTTTTCTTCTAAGAGTGTACACTGCACTGGATGTTGCGGTGACCACTGACGCTAAATGCTGAAACAATCATGCATAGAGTCAATTGTACTGAGACAGCAGGCTCTTCCATCACCTTGAAATTCTATAAATGCTTCATTATCATCTAATGCTATCTTGTAATGTGAAATTTACTTGTCAGTCTGAATATTTGTTCTTTAAAGCCCCTGACTTTGCTAAAGCTAACATAGCTAACATGGTCTTTGTCAAAGATGCATAAAAGCAAGGCCAAAACGTTTTTCCAAGAGTAGAGTTTTTCCAACTTCTTTGCTCATTAGTTGGATTAAGTCGAGCAACAATGACAAAACTATAATATATCTAAAACAACCGCAATAAAACATACAACTCAGGCAATATCAGGCTTAGTGGATGTGTTTCAGTCAAGGCTGAATAGGGTTGTGGAAAGGAGAGTGTGATATTTAACAGACATAATGGTGAACTATGAAGAATGGTTTAGTTCGGTAGTCCTCAGCATGCTGTCCCCACCTCAGAGAGACATTTCCTCTGATATATGAAAGCTTTTCCTGGTTCTCATATCTCAAATCTCCTGCCACGCAAAGGTCTACTAGAGTAATGGTCTGATATTGTACAGTGTTGGTTATTGTGTTCTTTAGATTGTCTCATCCATTGAAGCACGTTTATGGTTACCAAATATATTTGAAGTAATTTACCCAAAAAAGAAAATTCTGTCATCATTTATTTAGGTTATACTTTTCGATGGTCCATTTATAATTTCGATGGTCCACTTTAGACATTCTACTGGGATTTTACACAGGCAAGCCAGCACTCTGCACAAGTCAAGTGGTTTTGTGAAAAAATTGCAAAATTATATGGTCAGTAGAATTTAATTTGGGGGACCATCAAATACAGTGTTAGTAGATATTAAGCAGACAGTCTACTAATACTCTAATGACTGGTAGTTGACATGTAGTTGCAAAGTTACTTATAGTTAGTAGAATGTCTAAAGTGGACTATTGAGATAAAATGATACCTTTATTTACCCTCATGTTGTTCCAAACCCACTGAACTCTCTTCAAGTGGATCCCAAAAGATCCATTTGACAAGAGTGCTGTAGGTCCTAATATTAGCGCATTACCTGTGGCCGACTCACAGTCGTTCTATTCAATCGACCAACAGCAATACTGTTTTAAATACAACAGTTCAGCAAACTAGAAGTTAATATCGAGCAACTTACATTTTAGGATCTTAGAATATTGACAGTTACTTTATTTATTTTTATTCTGCAACAAAAACAGACACTGGCTGCATCTGAAATTGCACCATTTCTGAGTTTTGAATAAGTAATTACTTTGCGACTGTAAAAAAAAAAGTATGTTCTATGTAGTATGAATGTGTGTATTGTGAATATCACTACACTCATCATGTGGTCATTGTCATGTGACCTGCCAGTGTCACTTGCATCACTTCAATGCCATTCACAAATCTTCTCCTGTGGCATCATGGGATAGTAAAGTGTCCATTGGATGTGCTTTTCAGAATCTCGTCAGAAGCAGTAGGTCATCTTAGATACTTTTTGCCTACTGTTTTACAAATACTGTGAATTTAAACCTACTTTAAACATACCATATACTGTAGTAAGGAAGTATGCAAATTCTGATGCAACGCTGTGTCAAACACAGTTGCGAGGTCCTAAATGTATAATTTAAGAATGAATCTGTTGAGTGAATATTTCCACTGATTGACTCATAAATACAGCCACTTGTTTCATTTCTGAATGAATCAGTGTTTTAGAACGAATCGGTTGAATGAATTCGCTTATGAAGAAAGCCACCTGAAGAAAGAGTCACTGAAAAATGTCAAAGTACCCTAACATTTCAGCAACCATATCATGTGGATTTTCTATCAGCAGTTTAGAATCAATAAATTTGCAATCAATCACTGATCTAATTTTCAAATGGGTTTGCAAAAAGATCTGAAATTCTTTACGATTCGTTGTGATTCATTCGCAAAGTTCACTCACACACTTGTTTGTGGGTGCTTCTCACACCAAAATAGTTATGGGATAATTTATGCAGAAAACAATGAGATAATTACCTACAGTATAGGAAACAAAAAGTATTTTGGTAGCATTTTATTTTACAGTCCTGTTCTGCATGTACATACTATGTACTACTTACAGCAATTACAACTGGGCAATAACTAACCCTGAACCTACCCCTAAACCTAACCTTAATCCATGTAGTTACCTTATATTACCAGTACTTTTTTGGGGTAAGTACACCGTCTGTAACTACATGTACTGTAAAATAAAGTGTAACCAGTGCAGTATTTTATAATTTGTCATCAATGAAACAGTTCAACTCAGTACTGCAAAGTGAATTTATATACAGTAAATATACATGACAGTATCCACAAAAAAGAGTATCAAATATTGGGACACTTTTTTTGATGAGGGCCTGTGCTCCAGTACCTATGAAAGCCTAGAAACGCCCCTGCCCATCACCATTAATGCACTTTTTATGGTAAACTGTAGATGAAGTTGTTGTCTCTATTTTATGCAGTTTTGGAGGCCTTTACCTCCTCCATTCTCTCTGTATTTTCTTTATTCTTTTGATAATGACTTTAAATGATGTGGAGGAGGGGGACACGCCTCATGATGGACGAGCCCCCGAGTTTGGGCTTATCAATTTGAAGTTAAACTCATGACATGAGCATAATAAAGCATGTGGGCAGAAAAATGCAGAAAGTCCCCAATCTCTTATTTTTAACAACACAAAATCAGTCTTAATGTTTTAAGCCTGAATACGCAGTTGTCAAACAAGTCCCAGCACTATAATTATTGCAATCACCAACACAATTATGTCTTTAAATGTGAAAAGATCTGCCCACAGAGTCAAGTTTGTTAGTGAATCATTAGTCATGTTGTGTGACGCAGAAGTAATTTGCCAATCTGGATGTCAAAGAGTAGTCTTGCTTTTAAATGAGTAACATGTCAAGAGAGACATGATGAGGGATCGCTGTGTGCTGTCCATGATTTCCATCAGACAGATTCAATATGAAGAGATATAGATGTGCTCTCAAAGATCTGCATATTTTAGGACATGCTGAAAGATTGTCTGACTGTCTGCTTGGAATGAAATCTTCACACTGAGTCCTCGGTTATATTGCACAGTTACTTGTTCTTTAATTTTATTCAACATAGTTGAGTCACTTTCCCTTGGAAAATATATCTATACACAAGGATATCTGTACACAAGCCTAAAAGTTACTATCTGGCCACAAACAAACATTATATGTTAAA
The DNA here is from genome assembly GCA_003731715.1 of Anabarilius grahami. Lineage (NCBI taxonomy): Eukaryota > Metazoa > Chordata > Actinopteri > Cypriniformes > Xenocyprididae > Anabarilius > Anabarilius grahami. Next base: position 760,111 of record RJVU01050883.1, on the reverse strand, counting down.
TGAATGATAGCTCAGTAGATCAATACAAAGACGGATACTTATAAGAACATCTAGGATATTACTTTTAAAGTTTTGGGAAACAGAGTTGGTTCTGTTGTATATTCTGTTCTGTATGTATATAAAATGTATGTATATAAACATAATCTGCAGAGTTCCAATTTTTAATAAACATTTACCTAAATATTATTTCAATGCAAGGTAAGACAATTAACCCCGCTAGAAATTTTACATTCCCAGAACATTCTCAGAACGTCCCCACTGGTGTTAAGGACGTTGCCTAGTAACGTTCCCAGTACGTTCAGAGACAGTCACGATGTGGAATTCTTAGGGTTTGGGGGAAGTTATTTGGCGGACCTTCACAGAACATTCAAGACGTTCTCTGAACGTTTAGGGAACCATATTTTATTTGGAAATGTTCTCAAAACGTCCTTGCTGCCCTTGTCAAAAAATTTAATTGAAAATTAGAGCTAAATTGTCGGCGCTGATGGCCTCATGGGCAGCGCGCCGACATGTAGCGCCAATGCGCTTTGGGCACCCGAGTTCGAGTCCTGGCTCGTGGTCCTTTCCCGAACCCATCCCCCCCTCTCTCTCCCACTTCGCTTCCTGTCTTATCACTGTCCTATCATAATAAAGGCAAAAACACCAAAAAAAATATAAACAAAAATCAGAGCTAAATTGGCTAACATAAGTGGCTGTTCAAACAAAAACAAATTTTTCTTAAATGTCTTACAAAAAACAAAAAAGCTCTTTACAGGTATGTCCTGGAATGTTATTATGAAACCTTTTCTTTAAAATGCAAATCACTTGCAGTAAGTCATTAGCTGACAACAGCACATGCATGAGCTAATGTAACTGCTGTATCACTGCATCAGCAGCTACACAGTTACTGTCTTTAAATAAAGCAACATGCAGCAGAACATCAGTGTTTCTGGATCATCACTGACTGAAGCACAGGCTCTACTCTCCAGCACAATGGTAACCTCACAAAACTCCGATAACAGAAACAGAACATTAAACACTAACAGATCTCTCTAGATCTCTGCATCTTCACTTATTACAAACCACTCTGACTTTATTTCCTTCATTCAAAACATCTTAATGAGGTGTTGATGTTTTATTAAAAATAATAAAGTTTGAAGTCACCATTATGGAGGTAAGCACTTGTTTTAGTTGGGCTTCTGACCCTTGCAGTTTTAACTTCGAATTTTTTTTTAACTCCAATTATTGCAACTGTGTGTTTCTAAAGCACATTTGTTACAAAAAAAATTGTGAAAAAAAAAATTTGATCAAATGGATTTGGTTGCTCATTGTTGATGATTTTGTAATCATGTAGTGGCTTTATTCACTGATCTCTGAATATTGTAGTCCTATAATAATGCATAAACTGTCCTGCTTTCATATTTTGAAAGTTTTTATCATTGTGCAGAAATTATTCAGACAGCATCATGCAGACTCACACAGACATCAAGATTCTGCGTATGAACCTCAACAATGGTGACAAAATTTTCAGATAAACTCAGCATCACAAAATGCTCTGAGCATCACATTTTTGTTTATTGTCACCATTGTTGAGGTTCATATGCTGATTCATGATGTGAGTCTAAAAGATACTGCTCAAAACTGAATTTAAAAATAGAAAAAAACGAACTGTTAATTAATGCAAAACTTACAGTTAATGCACTCAGAGTTTAGTCTCTGGAGAGAATCAGTGAATCAGGACACTCCGTGATGATTGAATCACCATCATTAAATAATCAAATTCATCTGATCAGAAATTTTCTTGCAATTTTTGTTGTAACAAGTGTGTTTTGAAAACACATTTAAAGCAGCCAAAGAAAATCTAACATTGAAATTTCAAGAATCAAGAGCCCATCTAAAGCAAACACTCACCTCAATAACGATGACTTCAAACTTTATTATTTTCTATAAAACACCCACGTAGAAGGCGACGTTCTCGTGACCTTGTGCAACTTTGCCTAAAAGTTCTCTAAAGGTGACAAAAATTCGGAACCTTTACAGAACATTAGGGACATCCCTAAAATGTCCTCTTTTGGTAATGAAAGTGCTGCAATTTAAGGTGCCTTATATGACTTTAGGGGGACATTCGAATTTGGTTAATTTTATGGTCACTTAAGAATGTTACAAAGAGGATATTTGGGACATTAACAGAACGTTCCCACACGGTCCTATGTTGGTCATTTAATGTTCCAACATAGGAACATTATGTTGGAACATAACGTTCCCGATATGAGTTTAGGGGGACGTTCTATTTTGGTTATTTTATGGTCGAGCGAGAACGTTACAAAGAGGACATTTGGGAAGTTAATAGAACATCCTTAACACTAGCGGGGACGTTCTGAGAATGTTCTAGGAAAGTAAAATTTCTAGCGAGGTAACCTGTCACCTAGTAATATTCCCAGAACGTTCAGAGACGGTCACGATGTGGAGTTCTTTTAAGGGTTGAGGAGCGTTATTTGGTGGACCTTCAGGGAACATTCAGGACGTTCTGGGAATGTTTAGGGGACTATTACTATAGGATGTTCTGATAACTTCCCAAATGTCCTCTTTGTAACGTTCTCGCGCAACCATAAAATAACCAAAATAGAACGTCCCCCTGAACACCCCCATAATAACATCCTTTCTAGCCCAAGTATGTAAACAGATAGGTAGAAACAGAGAGTGACATACACAGGAATATTATGAGAAGTTATGCACCTACATGCATACATGAGGATAAAAAAAATATCTACAGACAGATTTATTTATGATTAATAATAATAATAATTGTTTTTTTTGTTGTTGTTGTTTATATATGTACCTTCATTTTTATCCAGCATCATCAAATTATTTTCAAAACTTCATATTTCATCAGTGCATAGCGTGTACTTCAATCTTAATTCCAAAGGATTCCAACGCACCTGGCCACCCCTGGATTCTTAATTGACTACTACTTTAATTAATTGGCTTCTCATCAGTAACTGATTGGCAGAGATTCCTTTGAATTTAATAGAGGTTAAGAGGTGTTTGGAAAAAAAGTTCTGAACAGTTTAAAACATCGTAATATCAAGACTGACATATTCTGCTGGTATTTCGACAAGCTTGTGAGAGGAGGATTAAATCATCTTAGACACATTTTGATAACCTGTCTGGCAGCTCATGGCGCCTTGGAGAATGTGTCGGCTTTGAAAAGCTTTGGGCAGGTCTGCTGTCTGAATTCAGCCTTCATTCTTAGAAAAAAACAACAACTATTGAGCGACGTCATGTTAGTGTCAGGAAAGGTTGATACTTACTTTAGGTCACTTCTCAGAACACAGATGAAGGTTGAAGCAAAAGTGGGTGCTGTGTCGAGGAAATGGCACGTTCATCTGTTGGACACACTCTAGGGGGATTTAAAGCTGCTCCATACATGTCTAAAAATGTGCGACTGGAATGTAATCAATGAGACTAATAACTGCTCAATGAATTATGCAGTAACTCCCTTTACACAAAAGTAAACAGTTTAATAGTCAGAGTGTGGAGTGGGAAAAGATTTCTTGTGACCAACAGGAAAAAACGAGAAAAAGTAAAAATGGATCAGTGGTTTTATGTGCCCTAAAAAGATATTCCTACTTTAGCTTTTCAAAGGCAATCCTCCTGAGATGCAGGACTTAGTGAGCCAGGCTTCACCGATAGATCGGAGAGTGTTAGCCTTTCAGAAAATACTCCTTCAAAACCTCTCAATTATGTGATGGAACTAATCTACTCCTCTCCATGGGGTTTGAACAGTAAACATCAGTGGTCTGGCATGAATAATAAACTGATTTTCAATGCAACGCTTTTTAGGTTTAGACTAAGCGGTCTGGCAAATTAACAATGGTTAAATTAATTTAAACTATATAGTTAACCCAACCCAATCCCACTGGAAACTGAAACTATTTTACGAGGTGCCGTTTTCATATGAATTTGTACACTGTAAACCAGAATAAGTTGGCAAAACTCAAAAACAGTGGTAAACAGTTAAATATATTTTTAAGTTTAAGTAAGCAGAACTGTCAGATTTCAATTTTGTACTCATACATTTTAATTGCTCTTAACTTGAAATTTTTGAGTAAGTTAATTCACACATTAAACTTAAAATTATCTTAAGTAATCTTAACTTATATAGATTTATTTTTGGCGTTTTTGCCTTTACTATGATAGGACAGTAAACAGACAGGAAGCGAAGTGGGAGAGAGAGAGGAGGACGGGTTTGGGAAAGGTCCGCAAGCCGGGACTGGAACTTGGGTCGCCCGTAGCTCAATGGCGCAATATGTCGGCGTGCTTCCCACGAGGCTATTAGTGCCAACATCTTAACTTATATTTTTAGTAGTGAAAATTTAGTTAGTTATAACTAGCTAATTCAACAAATGCTAACTGGTAAAACAATGCTTTGATAAATTAGCATAGCAATTGCTGAAAGAGTACAGCAATATAGAACATTTATGAAATACCTGTTCTTAAACTAAGCCCATGCTCCACTCGTCACCAAGTTTGTCTAAATTAAAAGTAATAAATTCATAAAACTCAAAATAATGAAACTATTCAGATTACTTAAAATGTGTCAGTTTCGTAAACTCAAAAGAAAAAGACAGTTCTAAATACTCATAAAAGTTAATTTGATTGAACCAATTTGTTTAATTTGAGTTTGCCTACTCAAACCAATTAATTATTTTTAGCGTTAGGGTTTACAGTTTAGATAGTGAATCGTACAAAAATCTAAGATTTTTAGAAAAAACGTAAGCACAAAGTTCCAAGACTTAACACCATAAACATAACCATCACTGCAACGTAAGCAGATCGTACGAAAATATATGAATGAGATTGTCCGAATTAGCCACCAATTCACCAAAATGTAAAATATACAAATTGCCATGAGATTGTGTTGGTTATTCTGACAACACCAGTCCAGTATGAGGTACTTCTCTTACGTTTGCACATTATTTTACAGTATGTGTACTTACAGTGTACTTACCCAAGAAAGTGCTGGTAATATAAGGTAACTACATGGGTTAAGGTTAGGTTTAGGGGTAGGTTCAGGGTTAGTACCTATTTATTGTAGTTACTATACAGTAATAAGTACATAGTATGTACATGGGGAATATGGCAGTAAAATAAAGTGCTACCTCTCTTACTCCCTTGCTTGTACATATTGTGTTTTTTTATTTAAAGGGGCTATATGTAATAATTTTCATGTACGTATTGCTTTTTTATTGCCAATGTGTGAATAGCTTATAGCAAAATGTAAAAAACTAGACCATCCATGACTTCCTACTGTAGGTTGTCTATGAAACTTGTAGACTTATTTTCATGTGATGGACTCGGGTTGTTTTTGCTGGGAAAATCACAGGGATGTGACGTTTATGTGCGTTCCCGAGAGCCTCTCTTCTGTTCAATGACACATGAAATGAATGCTTATACAATGTTCAGGAGAATGCCGAAAGAGCTATTCTGTACTGTAATGTCAATGTGTCATGCAAAGAAAAGGATGAATTCACTATAATATCACATATTCAGACTTATATAGTCTAAAGTCTCAAACATATTTTATAATTATACTATCAAAACAGTGCAATTTTAATTACCTCATCTGTCGACATAATGCCGGTGAACTGCAGAGCTTGTGTAAGCATAACCACATCGCTATGATCAGATGCTTTCTTAAGTGCTGCTTTCTCACCGCTGTCCTTTGTTGTGTGTTTATTTTGTTACTGAGAGGAAAGTGTGCAGCACATATTTACATATTCATGTAAGTGTCGCTTTCAGCAGTGTGGATAGATTCTAGATGTTTGTTAACAGTATTGCCGCAAAGGTATTTCCAACTTTTTAAAAATTTCTTCGCGAGTATATTGGGCCTTGAAACAATTCAGTCTGTTGTACATTACGTGTGCATGAGTGCGAGCATGAGCAATAAGTTGCTGGCTGCAGTTCACTTAATGGCCACCGGTGTTGCTAACAACAAGGGTTTTGAATTCTACATATAGCCCCTTTAAATTCATATTAATATCTTGATCTTTGTTTAGCACAGCATTAAACAAGAGATAGGGTGCGAGAGAGAGAGAAAGAAATAGAAAAGGATACTGCAAGGTACATAGGATCCTAAAAAGACAGGACAGTTAAATGAGATGGACATGTACACAAACACAAGCATTTTATACAAACAAATGACTGAAACACTTAACTTGATGAATACAGATGGTGTAAAACTTTACACGCATGAAATTCTTTAGCACACAATTTTTCTTCAAAAGGTTTTCTGAGAAATTATTTGTGGCCATGATGCTGTTGAGGGAATAATGAACACAATGATACATTTGTTGACTCACTATCATGGTGGTGACTTGGGAAGCGAAAGCTGACCCACTTTAGACACATGTGAAGTTGATGTATGTAAGGTGTTAAGAAAGAAAAGAATAAAAAAACAAGAAGAAAGGCTTGATTAAAACCTTGTGGGACTCGACAGGCACGTTTATTCGCTCTACTTGAGTATAAATGGATGATTAACATGTGTAACATCAAAGCTCTCTCTTTTCCCTAGTTTCCCTGAACATTTCCTAGGTTTTAGCTTCTGTTTTGTGTTGCTTTTGTTGTAATGTTTTAACACTTATGTAGAAGTGCAAGAACACTATACTTTTACCCTTTTTACTGTTAATTTACACAGGATCTGAAAGAACCACATATACTGAGATTCAAACTCTGGTTGTGCACTTCATGTCAGAAACCTGTCCATGAAGATCATTATTGTTTTTTCCCCTTTTCCCATCATGAAATAATGAATCAGCTGACTTCCTATTTAAAAGTGTAACCTCAATAAGCCACAAGTTCTTGTTTTGTAATGAGTTTGATTAATAACATTCATCACACAGCTATAGGTCCTTACAACATCTGCATTAAAAATGTTACATTTGGTGTAAAATCAATTAATCAATCAAATAGCATTGCTTTAACAATAATTTTGACTTGATTTTAAAAGTACAATGAGACACTAGTTACAGATCTGTTTAAAACAAGATTTACAAGCTTTTATCTACAAGTACAAATTAAGTAAACGTCAGTATTTTGGATGTCTTTTCTTCGGTGGAAAGTTGAAGGTAATTTTATGTTAAGTCACAAAGGCCTGAATTTGCATTCATTTTTAGAAAAGAAAATAAATTAAGATAAAAAGGCTTTTCTAAGATTGTTTAAAAATGTAATATAAAATAGCTGCAACCTGCCAGTCAATAGTAGAGTGATATCAAATGCCAGCTTTGAGCAAACATGTCCCTTCCAATTTTTCTGTTGCCATTTCTTCAAATTTGAGCTGCACATTTTAACAGCAGAGAGGGAAGAGTCACAGGGGTGAGAAAATCACTTGGAAAACCATGTTTGCTGTCCATCTTTCTTCATGGTTTACAGCTACAGTATCCTGCCTTTCAAAACACACCATTAATGGTAGCAGTAAATCAAATGCCCTCAAACGCTTACCTGCAAACAGAGACTAAAATGATGAGCTGTGCGATGTTGCCATGCTTGCAAGTTTGGTAAATGGAATTAGAAGGACCAAAGACTAAAATAATGCAATAATGCATTATTTTATTTATTTATTTATTTTTAAAAACTGCTTGCTCAGTTGTGCAGATCCTGGGAGCATTTCCACAAAGAAGAGTCTGCATATGTTATAACATATATAAGAATATGTCTTGCATTATTATGATTATCTTGCACTACATATTAGTGCTTATTGGGAGAATACAGTCTTTAAAATACTAAAATGTCCCATATTAATGTTATTATTCATTTGTTGTTTCTCTCCAAATTGACCAAGCATATGGTTTTTAATCTAGATCTGAATTTATGTCCAATTTTCTGTGATGTTTTACAGCTCTTTGATGACTCATTGTTATGTCTGAACTGATCAAATAATATAAGGAAACAACCTTGTGCAAAAGACCCACACACATTCATAAGCACCCCCACACAATCAATGAAACGTCTCTGCAGGTCTTTGATCTCATCATGCATATAGAATATCGAGATTTACACTGGGATGGAGACAGGATTAGTGTCACTGTATAGTTTGATCCCGCAGTAGACATAAATTTGTACCACGATGATACAGAATCCCAGACTCTCAGATGACCCGACACTGACTTGACTGTAATTTCAATGCATGATAAATGAGCTAGAGCTTTAAGTGTGCTGCTATCTGTTTTATTCCTACTCTAAGTGAGTGACTGCACTGATGCTATCTACTAGTGTGTTGTCTTGCAGTTTGCATTCAGGTTTCAAATGTAGGCCAGAGTCTCAAGTGACCAAGTCACAAGTGACAAGTGATCTGCTAGCCTGGACTGAATATAGGCACAAACAAACACAGTCCTGCGAACCACACACCAATAGTTAGTTCTTTAATAAATGAAATGGAAAAAAACAAAACCTTGAAGCAGTCACAGAATATAAAATATGGCAATGTCTTAACACAAAGGTCTGTTTGTTAGAGCATGAGCTGGGTAAACTGAAGGTTGTGATGTTTAAAGCAAAATTATTACAGCTTTGGGGTTTCAGTTACTTAAATCAATATTTCATCTGTCCATGTGAAATTGCATTTGGATCTCAAAGCACACATATTTCAGAATATGAATTGTTTCCTTCCTAACATTTCCATGTGCTTTCTGCTTGCACTTCGAGTTTATTTAGAGTATGTTATGGCAATAATAACTCTCTAACTCCCTTGATATTGTCTTGAATTGCTGGCATTCTGCAGCCCTTGCTGGTGATAGACTTCCCCTATTTTAAACAAACCAATTAATTTGTTACTTTGTCATTTAAAACTTCTTGCCTGAAAAAGTATGTCTTCATAACCAGTCAGATAATATGTTTAAAGGCCAGGACACACCAAGCCGACTTCAAAGAATCAGGAGGCAATGAAAGCCTACTGTGTTGTCGCCTCTCGTCTGCTGCGTCTCGGTTAAAAAGCTGCGCTTGAACACACCAAAAGAGACTACAGTCAACTAGCACATGCATTCTGCGTCTGCGTGTATAAGTAAATATACTCAGCAGGTATCAGTAGTGTATTTTCATCATACAAAAAGGGAAACCGAAACTAGGACTGCAGATATACAAACCATAAACAAAGCAGCGCTTGCTTACCATTTTGAATATGAATAATGCTGATCATTTTCTTGATTCCAGTCGGCTCATGTTATTATGAAAATATTCGTGCATTCAAATGCTCAGGTATCACGGTCTCTGTGTCACATTCTTTTGTCATCTGTCACATGTGCTCCTTTGTTCCGTTTTCCTGCCACAATCTATCACCATGGACATTAACTAGAATAGATCATTCACAGCTGTATGTCATTTTAGTTAATCATCTGTGTATTTAAGTTCCTGTCTTCCCTAAGTTCATTGTCCGGTCTCGTATGCCTTGTGTTGCGTTCTGTTCCGTTCCTGCCTGTACCTGTTGGATTTCCTAAGTAAAGACTTATTTGAACTTAATCTTCTTTGTCGTGTGTTCCTGCGTGAGCAACGCGTTACATCAGGTAAGATTGCGTAAAATTATAACAGCCTTCTGTTTGTACGAACTAACTTCTTTCCTCGCTTTCTTCACTTTCACTTTTTCTCGTGCACTGACTCGTTCGCTAAGCTGAACAGCCAATCAGAGTTCTTTCTCTCATGGACGGCCCGGCACCAATAAAAAAAAAAACCCCAGAATGCGTTCGACTAGGTGTGGAACACACTGAAAAACTAAACCAACCAACACTCAAAAATGGCCCGACATTGCCCGATGTAGTAATGGGAAGTTCTGATTATTTTACTGACTCGGATCTTTTAATCTCGTTCATCAAAATTAACGCATCTTTTTTTTTTTTTGAGTAATTTTGTTTCAGCATAATATAATGTTACATGTTAATAGCCAAATTCCCCAACACATCTACTTACGCAACGTTGATCATATTTCGAATAAGAAAAAAACTATAATGAAATCACGGCCAAATTATGACAAACAGAAATGATTAATTCACTATGCAGTCTGTTAGATTACATCACATCCCGACCTGTCGTTCGTTCTTTTGTCACGTCGTCATATCTCCATAAGCTGAAGCTATGCAGTCTGTACTGGAAACAGAATTGATTTGTTCACCTCTCAAGTCTTCGGGTTTGAGTTGTTCGTTCTTTTGTCACGTAACCACTTCCCAGTGTCCTGACATTTCATCCTACCCATCAGATTGTCCTACCTGGGCTTACTGCGCATGCGCATGTCAATATTACATTTTTATATAGCTGTAAGAGTAAAAAAAAAAAAAAAAAAACGACTACCCATTTTTATAAGGAAGTTTGGGAATTATTAACTAATTCCTGTATCCAATATGGCTGCCACGTCATGTGACAAAAGAACAACTCAGATCCGAAGACTAGGGAGGTGAACTAATCATTTCTCTTTCTGGTAGACTGCATTATAGCCTATGGGGCTGTCACAGGATGAACTAACATCGTATATGATTCGTTCAACCCGAAATGAACAAATCCCTTAAAGGGGTGGTTCATTATGATTTCACTTTTTTTACTTTAGTTAGTGTGTAATGTTGCTGTTAGAGCATAAACAACATCTGCAAAATTACGATGCTTAAAGTTCAAAGCAAAGCGAGATATTTTCTTTTAAAGAATTCTGTTTAAGAGCTACAACAAACGGCTGGTAGGGACTACAACAAGCTTCTTCCTGGGTTAGTGACATCACTAACCCTAAAATGTACATAAACCCTGACCCCAAGAACACGCAATAAAGGCGTGAGGCCATGTTATTGCAATACAGTATGTAACACAAATGCAATAGCATGTCATAAAAGCAAGATGACAACATGACAAGTTATAACCGTAATTTAACTAAACTATACCTGTTCTATAGCCTGACGTGGTCTTACTCAATTCTAGTTCGAATATGTGTCTGATACTGCTCCATTGGGCTTTGATTATGGGGGCGTATTTCAACCGATCCAGGAAAGACCTCAATTGGATAGACCTACAACCAATCAGAGCTACAGAGTAAGTGACGTGTGTTGAGCGACGCATAGTTGTCAACAGAACTCAACTGCACACATGCTGGAACTAGTAGAAGATGAGCGTAAACGATCTTTGCCGGTGTTGTAAAAAGAATTTAAGTATACACAGAGTACTTGCCAACACGAGCTTAATTTGAGAGAAGTATTAAAGGTAAATGCATATACGATCAAATTCTCCGATAATTCTCTATCTGTTGATATCTTCTATAACGGACGCGATGGCGGAATCTACACATCTCAGTTCTTCAACCCCCAGCCATCATTGTTGTAAACTAGTGATGTCCGGTTCGCGAACGAATCGTTCTTTTTAACCGGTTCTTTTCAGTGAACCGGTTGAACCAGTTCACCAAATCGGTCTGAATCGTTCCAAACAGTTCGCATCTCCAGTTAGCAAACACACATCCACAAATAACTAAAGTTACTCACTTTTTGACGTGCCTGACACTACCTCTCGAAATAAACCAACATCCCGGAGTTATTCAGTTACTCCAACAGTACACTGATTTAACCTGCTGTGAAGAGAGAACTGATGATGATGGGCACGAGCAGCAGAGCAGCTGATATGAGTGCGCATGCGCGGCGTACACGAACGAACGTACACGGCCTGTCATCGTTCTCGTTCTCGAGTCAAGAACCGTTTGCAGCGGTTTTCGGATCATCGGTACACAACCGAGAACCGCTTCTTTCGGACATGTCCGATTTGATAACCGGTGAGCTGATGATACTGCGCATGCGTGTAATTTTTCAAAAGAACGAAAAGTGCATTAGTTAAGTTTTGCTGAACATCGGACAGTGTGATAATATAAAACATACTGGAAATATGTTTATGACTTAATTCAAAATACAAAAAGTTTATTGTGCTTTTCCAATTACACCATAGCAGATTAATAGCATAAAATACTGTACATAATAAACTACATGCCAACATGAACATAATATTTTGTACACAGATCAAACTAATGTTCAGAAACAGTTCTACAAATTTATTTTTCTATATTAATGTTATTTAAAAAGCGATATAGTGAAAGTTGTGGAGTGCTTTCAAGTTATTTTTTTTTAAAAGATTGGAAACATTTATTTGTTTCAAATAATCCATATGGACAGCTTATTTATTTTCTAAACAAGGTGATATAAAGATAAAAAAATGACGTAATCAAACTACAGCGAGAGCAAACAAGCGACTCCTTTTGAATCGCTCTCGCGGTTCTCGAATCTCAATCTCGTTCTCGAGTAGAATCGGTTGCAGCGGTTTTCGGATCATCAGTACACAACCGAGAACCGCTTCTTTCGGACTTGTCCGATTTGAGAACGATGAGCTGATGATACTGCGCATGCGTGATTCAGCGACAGCGTGTGTGATCTGAACTACCGATACCGAACAGTAATGACTGTCACAGCACCGGTTAACTAGGACATCTGATGCTATGTGAGGACTCGAATGAGGGGCCAATCTGGCGAAACGTAAGTGTATTTAATTAAAAATAAATCGTAATGCAAGAGGATCATGGTTTCTGCTCTGATTAAGACTAATTTATTAACTTTATAACCGTAAAACTTTGTTTGCACATCACTGTCTGTATATGTGTTTGGATGCTTTAGATGCAAAACTAAATTGTAAGAAACGCTTCGGATTATAATGTTTTAGTTGACTGATGTTATCATTACTGACTTTATATATTTGAATGTGTTAAGTTTTTTCATACCGGCCCGCGATAGACGACGTCATCGCGGATGACGTCATTACGTCGGAGCGTAAAAGAACCGGTGAACCGGTTTTTTCAACCGGTTTATTGAATCGAACAGTCCGAAAGAACCGGTTCGCGGAAAAGAACCGAACTTCCCAACCCAAGCGCTCTTTGATGACGTGGCTGATTGCGTTTCTGGTGATAATCTGTCAATCATCGCCCTGACAATGTGATTGGTCCGAACAGTTTCTGTTCGGGCATAATTACTCCTCTACGGATCGAGTCCAGACCGAACTCCCCGACCTCAAAATGTTGTGGGCGGGGCTAAGTTCGGCTGGCATCCAGGCTACCTGTTCTATCTTCATGCAGCATATATTCTCTGGCTCTGTGCATCTTACAACAGTTCCCACATGAGCGAATTATATTATTATGACAGAATATGCTAATCAATCACTTTAAGATGGTTAATTCCACATCAGCTACATACAGTAAATTAAGCAACTAATCATTCAGAAACGTCCTGTTGCATTCTACATGTTGTCACTTCTTCTTGAGTCTCTCCATCATTGTCCAACTTCGGTTTGAATATAAAAGGCTGAACAGTTTCTGACATTTTCAGTGAGTCTTCATGATGTAATCGGCACTGCTAACACTATGTGCTAACACTATGTGCTAACACGAGCTCCTGAAACTCCGCCCTCTGCTTAGGAGCAGCAGATCATTTGCATTTAAAGGGACACACACAAAAATGGAGCGTTTTTGCTCACCCTCAAAAAGTGACAAATTGAACATGCTATAAATTATCTGTGGGGAATTTTGAGCTGAAACTTCACACACACACACACTCTGGGGACATCAGAAACTTATTTTATGTGTAAAAATGGCATTATACCACCCCTTTAATGAGACAACTCGATGTTCCAGAGTCGAACACACCTACTGTTTTTATGAATGAGTCATTAAACTATTCACTCAATCGATTTGCTCAAAAAGAATGATTGATTCAGGAATGCCATATTAAGGATTTGTTTGAAACCATTGTCTTTGATGGTGCCAGAATTGACCAAGAAACAGCAATATTTTGTCTAAAATGTAAGTTACTTACTTATTGATTTTAACAGTTCAATAAACAATATCACATTCCTGAATCACATTGATTATAATATATTATAAGTGTGGTATTATGGTGCTTATTGTTGTTTTTGGAGCTTGACAGCCCCTGATCTCCATTCAGTATTCATTGTGTTTCCATCATCTTATCCCATATTCTTTGCTTTAAATGCAAAATAGATTATATTTTGTGATCCACATTGCCAGTTTTTAGAAACAAGCAGCAGTATATACCACTTCGGGATTTACAGGTCTAAACCTTGTTTCATTTCAGGCTCCACTGAATGTTAAACAACAGCTGAAAAATTCCACACTTTTTTCATACCTCTATTTCGCCACACAGAGATTGATGAAATCCTTTGGGTGGGAGAAACAATTATTCAGAAGGATTCTGTGAAGTTGCATGCTTATAGAGGTGCTAATTACCTCTGAGAGTTCAGCAGAAGCTTTAGGTTTTCTCTAGTGTCTTTATTAGCTTATTAATTATGAAACAATGCATAGGTGGTTCACCTGGAAGCGGGAAACTTTTTTTCAGCATTAAAAACCCACAACCCAACTCTAAATCACACTGCTCATGGTTTTGCATTTTATTAGAGGCAACGAAAGAAGCATTTAAATGAAGAATGCATAACACTCTGAGATAGAATTTTAAACAATAACTCTGTTCAGTTGTTTGGAACAAGATACCGAAATGAATAAAATAATAAATACCTCCTCGTAATTTGGAGGACATGCATACAATTCTTTGGTAATAACACATCCCAGAAATAAATAAACACAGTCTGCTTATAAAGGCATGCTTTTTGTCATTTTCAAGAGACGAGAAGCCTGGAAAGCATCAGTAACATGAAATGTCTCTGGAGACTAACTCACCTGGGGAAGGATGCGGATCTTAATCATGAGGGACCCAGTTCTCTCAATGCTACCAGGCGCTCCAGCATTCCATAGAATGTATTTTCATTTTTGTAAATCTTTAAAAATGGCATTGTACCACTGCTATGTGTCAAAAGCAACCTCATTTAAATCCTTTGAATATGAAACCAGTAATATATCTTTGTACTGGCTTTTAAAATTGCTCTCTTTTTATGTGCTGTCAGTAATTCCAGCATACCAATAGTGTTTCCATCTGCACGGCTGATTTTAATCTTTTGTAATTGGGAGGTACAGATGACTCACTTTGTGGGATTGATCTGCACAGTAATTTCCTTAAATGATAATGTGCAAATTAAGTTGCCTATGCACTAGCGTACTTTAGAAGTCACAGCAAGTGTAAAGAGCCTTTAAGCTATTAAAACCTTTGCAATGTGTCATGTCAATCACAGAGATAACTAAAGGAGGAGACATTTAGGATCATCTTTTCCTAACCAATTAACTTCCCACTAAGCTCAAAGTGTGATATAGGCCTATCTGTGTAATCCATATTGATACCATAGTTAAAGTATGCATGAAATTATAATAGTCCCTATTTACTCTGTTAGCATACATTACTAGTCTTGTCGTGAACAAATCGTGCAAGCCTTCCAAGGATCCTTTAACTTGGGACTGCCTTTAGCGGCGCTTGATGACGTGGCTGCCAAGAAATGCAACCTTACTAGGACGCAGCCTTCTGATTGAGAAGCACCCCACGTTTTGTACATCTCTCTGATTTCTAATGCACCTGATTCAACTCATCAGCTCATTACTGGAGACTCCAAGACCTCAATCGCATGTGACCAATGAGGAAGACATACTAAATGTGCAGTGCTGGGGATCCTCCAGTACAGGTCTGACATTAGAGAACCCCTGGCCCTTACATGATCATATCAAGGAAGTAATTTTACGGTTTTGATCGAATGACGAAGGGTGGCAATTCCTTGTATCGAAAGTGTCATGTTTATAAAATAAAAATTGGTATTTAAATAGTATAGACTTATGTGAAGTTTATTCTTTAACATAGAGGAGCTACATAATCAACCTGAATAATGCACAAACCTCTTCCGGAAGCTCAAATGTGCTGCGTAACATACGAGAATAAACCTTATTGGTTACGCAGCACATTTGAGCTTCCGGAAGAGGTTTGTGCATTATTCAGGTTGATTATGTAGCTCCTCTATGTTAAAGAATAAACTTCACATAAGTCTATACTATTTGAATACCAATTTTTGTTTGAGCTTCCAGAACAGGTTTGCCCTTGTGCGTTATACAAGTTAGGTTGAGCTTCTTGATCAATGTTTACATGCAAGTAAAAGCCCAAATTAAATCTTTTCATCATGACAAGCGATCGATTCTCTTCAGAATATTTGGACTAAACCGCTCGATTCATATGAATTAGTTTTCCGATCTCTTTATGAAGTTTTTGAAGCATCAAAGTGGTAGTTACAAAGGCAGTCAATGGAAGGAAATCTTTCACGGTTGCACACAGAAACAAGATGTTAGGATCCAAGTGCTGCATTTATTGGTTAATCCAAAGGCATAATCAAACAGGTAAGGGTCAAACTCCACAAAAAAAACAGCCAGGAATACATAGGTGCACGTAACATAGACAACAAACCACAAACAAAGGCAGAAACAACTGAGACTAAATAGACAGAACTAATGAGCAAACACAAAACAGCTGGGTGCAATGAAACAAGGATAATGAGTCCAGGAGGTGAATTATAGGAAATGAAGTTCAGACAGGTGACAAAAGTCCATGTTGGAGTGCCCTCTAGTGGTTAACTTGGACACTCCAATTCGTGATCATGACAAAATCTGACAGCATTCTGTCATCAAAAAGATCTTCATTTGTCTTCCGAAGTCTTACGGGTGTGGAACGACATGAGGGTGAGTGATTAATGACAGGATTTTCATTTTGGGGTGAACTAACCCTTTAAAGTGACAACAGCCTAATATATCTGCTGCCAAATTATGAGTTTATATTAAAAATATCTGTATTGTAGTTTTCCCCCATGGTATCGATGTCAAAAAATTGGTCCGTAGTAACTTTGGAAAACCACTAGCCACAATGGCTGGTGAGCAAAAAAGTTAATGTCAAGCCCTGTGTATATTTTGCAACAACAATATTAAGAGCAATAAATAGAGATTCTGATTCACAAACAAATGATTCTTACAAACTGGTTCATTTTGGTGAATCAAAACCATAGAGTGATTCCTGAACAATTAAATAAAAGGAGCCTTTTTAAAAAATAAATAAATAAATAACAATCGAATCATCACTAACTTAAAATCTGGAGAAAAAAAAAAACTCTTTTAAAAAGACCATTAAATAGTTTTTTTTGCAAGAAACGTTTAGATCAGAGGCAATTGTTGCGCTCTAAATTGACAAAAGTTCCTCTTCTTTCAGGTGCATAGAGCCAAGGAAATGCTGGAACGAACAGAAAAGGTAGCTGGCCGCACACATCGTGCCAATGCAATTTATAAAATAAATTATGTTTTTCTAGACTTTTTCAGTCTTCATTGGACTCAGTGTGCAGTGCGCCCAGCTACCTTTTCTGTTCACATTGCAAGAAATGTTTTACATTAATTTATCATTAAAATTATTATTAAATTGAACAAATATTCTATTTGTTATGTGTTTTTAGAAGCATCACTATTGTAAGTTTGATATAAAATTTCTGCAGCTAGGCGTTTCCAGATCTGTTCAACTGTGCAGTTTGGAGAGACTAATTTGTAATATGTCAGTCAGTGGGCAGAGAACATCTTAAACAGTAAGAAGGTGTAAAAAAAACAAAGGAAGGCTTCTTCCACAAAGAGGGAGGAGAATATACGCTTGAGTGGTGAAATCTGCTAATGCTGTTTTTCTCTTTCAGGATGAACGTAAATCTTACAGTAAAGCAAGATAATGGACTTCTGGGTGAGTTTATAGGAAGAACAATTGCACTCAACACTATTGCCCACTGGTGTGAGCATTCACAAATGGAAACATTCATTAAATAGGATCGTATGGCACTCGAGACAGTGCTCTTCATTCTGTGGTTTGAACTAAAGGATGAATTCCACCTGACACAGTTCAGCCTCACTCAATCAATCATACAGGCAAATGCAAAGGTGGCATTCTTTGACCACAGTGTCAGCCTTGATAAATCTTGATTATGAATGGTAAAATGTGGCTTTCTGTTGACAGTGCGGTTTAGGAACGGCCTGCTGAGGCCTAATGAGAAAGGCCTGATTTGACACGTACACACGCACTGTAAAATCATTGTCCTAATANTCCTAATATGTAAATAAATAAATATATATATATATAAATTTCATAATCTTAATTGGACACTCAGTTTGACAAAAATTGGCGACTACCGGCAGAGATCAGGTTTTTTTCCCACTCAAATTCACCACAGAATGTGAATTTCTTTAAGACTACATACATACAAACACATCTTAGACTAACCATATTCAACTCAATGTTGTTCTAACCATCCCAACAGAGACTGGACATGTTTATATTGAACAATGGCTGTTTGAAATATTATACTACCATACTACTCTTAAGCCACACTGTCAGTTTTTGGGATTGACAATCGCATTTACTTACAGGTGTGTGAGTCTTGAAATGTCTCGTTCAAACAGCAGCTTACAGTAGCATCTCAAATACTGTCTGTATGAACGTGCGAGAGAGTCAAGCCTGTATTCTCTTACTAGTAACCGTAGCGACAGTGACCAAAGTCTTTTCAAAGATGGCGACGTCCATAAAACTGAAAAGTTTTATGACAACCGTATTCTGCTGCGTATTATGCACAGTATGCAGGTTTACTGTGCATGGAATAGGACAGAATTTTAATTTTCTGAAATAAAAATTGGAGCATATGTTATTTGAAATATACTTATCATACTTACTACAGTACAGTACTTTCAGTAGAGCACATAATATGGGATACTGCATCCCATAATGCAATGTGCTTTATCTGACCATCCATTTGAGTATCTTTCTCTTGACTCATTATTTGATCAGACTGCCAGAAGTTAAAGACAACATCAAGACAACATGAATTCAATAATTGGCATTTTATGTTGTCATTGTACTGTAAAAATAATTAAAATAATATCTGGAAAAATTTGCACCACTGGTCATATGACACTGTGAAGTTAAAGAAGTAAATTATTAGCTTTGTCAGATGTATTTTATAAAATGAATGAGACTGCATTGTTTACTTTTCTTGTTTAATGTGTAGTTAAGGCCAATTATTGAATGGCATTTATAGCGCCTTTAAAAAGAGTGTGAAAAAATGTTAAATAGACTGTGTAAACACACCTTTTGTTTTTTGTTTTGTTTTGTATGTGTGGGTGTGTGTGGAAGCGTGTGGCTGAAGGGCGTTGTTAGTCACGAAGTGAAGCGGAGTGGCTGCCACCCCTTCAGGCGTGACTTATTCACGATACAGCACTAGCCTCGAGTACCTTTTATAAAACGGTTACCACACAATACAAATATTAAAGCCAAAAATATGTAACAATGCAACTTTCATGAAGTAAACTTTCACTATATAAAGCATTCCTTCCACCGGAAAAAATAGTCTCTGACCGTGAACAGCAACAGAAGTTACATCATTACACCATTAGATGGCGGCAAAGACTGTCTTTATGAGTGTGTCAGTCAGTAGCTAAGACTTTTACATTGAAAAGACTGAAATTTTGTGAACATGGAACAAGACTCAACTGACAAATGCTTTGACTAGCGCTGTTAGTCACGGGAAAACCCCTTAACTGTTAAAATGACAAGATAATACATCGGACATGTTTTATTGTGAACATAGGACTGAGCTGAAGGAAAATGCTAAATCTGAATGCAGGTAATAAACTCGATCTCTTTCTCACAACACTCTTCTACATAATACAGTAAGCTTCAATGAACAATATCAATTGAGAACTAACAGTTTGCATTGCTAAGAGTGGGTGCTAAGGGTGTTGTGTAGTGATACACAGAACTGTTCGGTGAAGCAGTCATAGCTCATATTGACCAATCAGAATCAAGGACAAGAACTACCATTTTATAATAAATTTTTAAATTATTACAATTATTATTAAATTATTGAATGGAACAGATATTTCCAAACAGAAGTCTTTTGGCAGTTATTTCATTTTTTGATCAGAGTGCCAGAATTCGTTCGTTCGCTCACTCACTCACTCACTCACTCACTCACTCACTCACTCACTCACTCAAAAGTAGATTAAAAAAGCAAAATATCAATGCATGCAGTAAACAGTAAGCCGCCATTCCATTTGAACATAACACTTTGTTGCATTTTTTTTTTTTTTTCCCCCAGCATGCATGTGGCATATAAATGAGACAGATAGTGTTATAGGATTATTATTTTATTGTTTACTGACTTTATTTATGCTTCTGCTGTTGTTGTTTTATCATCGCTGTTAGTTATTTGTTATGCGGTGATGATGTTCAGAGCTCATCTTTTTCCTTAATGATGTTTGTTGAGGTCTGTGTATTAAACGCTACAGTGTGTGTGCCGCCTGCTTGAACTATTGAAGTGATGGTTGTGTCTGCTTTGCTTTATCTCCATATACTGCCTGGCCTTTGCTTTGCAGATCTGTGCTTACTTATGTTAAAATCAATTGAACCCATGTATAAAATTGTAATCATGATAAAGTTGAATTTATTGACTGAAGGAGATATTTATTGAACAAACAAGCAAATTCAAATAGGATTGTTTAGGATTCTTAATTAATATAGCTTTACATATTGAGTTGACTGTCTTTATAATTCAAGACATGACATCTTGTATTCACAAACTAATTATGTCTTGCAACTTGTTAAAAAGAATGGTTAAGTTATTAAATTGTGGCTTAGCTCTGTAATTTGACTTGGACAGTCTTTAATTAAGTTTACTCAAAAAGGTCTTTCAATATGTTGCGTTATAAAGCTTTTAAAGTGTGAGTTTTTTACAGTGCAGGTGGAAAGTTAATGCTTAAAGCCCATCAGAAAGTATTGACGCACCTTCATTGACAGCCACAGCTGTCATAAAATCACACAAATTTTTTAAGCCATTCGACTATATTGATTCACATTGTCAATTCAGTGAGAAGTCTGGGAGAGTTATTTCAGTCCTTGATTCAAGATGAATGTTCACATCATGCTCTCTATATATTTTAATATCTAAATGTATATCAAAAGTGCAACATTGAAAAATTTTCAAATTTGCAATGGTTTATTTTCTGTGTCAGTACATAGAAAATTCAGGTGAGAAGGTATCCTTTCATTGATCTGTTTTGCTTAAATTATACTCAGAGGTATAATATTTCTTAACTGCGAGCTTCCAAAAACAATATCAATTGTGTTTGAAAGCACTGAGAGCTTTTGCGGCAACATTATTTCACCTTCTGATTTCCTCTTAGTTTTGTTCTCGTGCTTCTTCTTATTTCCCTTTTTTCCACACAGTTTTATCTGTTTTTGCACCCCACAGACACTTGCTGGCTTGCAGAAATATATTTGATATCACAGAGTTTCATCATAAAAAATTACAAATTGATTCCAGCCTGGCAACAGGCCTCTTACACAATTAATACCCCAGTTGCATATTAATAAAGCAGCCATCAAATCAATATACACTGAGACAAATGAATATTATCACCCTTGGATATAAGCAGCAGCAAGGCAGCCTGATAAAGCTCAACAATTTTAGTTAAAATGTACTGTGCTGTGCATAACTCTTTTCTAAAACTGAATGTTTTTGTTATTTTAAACATTTTTTAAATATTTGCACGCAATGTGTCAACAATTCTCTAAAATTATGTAAAATATAAATTATATAAAAATCTTGTTTTTTTTTTCAACATTCAAAAGAAAGAAGAACAACTTCTCTGAATCACTTGAATGAGTGTTTCACTCCCACTCTTACTCGACCCTCATACCAGATGGCACAATGCCGACCTGAGGTGAAGGGAGTATTTAGCAACAGCAAACATAATAATTCCAGCCCTGCAAATGGAATGGAATGAATTTTCCTTCTCTGTCAGGCAATATTGACCAAGCCAGCAGTAAAGGAGCCTTAAATAAAATGAGTTTCTAATCCTGACTGCCAGAACCTGTGAAAGGACAGAACGTGTTGAGCAAAATTCACAGGCTGGTCAAATGTCAAGTTTTTTTAAATGGCCATTGACTTGAATTGGCCATTCATAGTCTTGTGTGGAGTCAAAGGTTAGGATAGATGTGACTCACCGCCGCCGTCGCCCAACACAGGCAGGATGACGCTGTAATGGCATCACGCAGACTGCCTCATTTGCTGTATGTGTATATCAAAGTAAGTGTTAGGCAATGGCTCTCTGCCAATGCAACTTAAAGGACTTGCTTTGGCACAGCCCTATCAGTCGAAGAAAAATGGTGTGCTTCGATTTGGGGGGTTAGTAGACCATGAAACCACAGAATAACCATTGAGCATTTAGGGTTCAGCATTGAATTCTCAGAGGGCACACAGAAAGTTCACTCGCTATCCAATGCACATTATACACAACTTAATAAGCATTATATGGAAAACAGCAGTTTTTAATCTGGTTTGCTTCCACGCATTTTC
Organism: Anabarilius grahami; assembly: GCA_003731715.1. Classification (NCBI taxonomy): domain Eukaryota; kingdom Metazoa; phylum Chordata; class Actinopteri; order Cypriniformes; family Xenocyprididae; genus Anabarilius; species Anabarilius grahami. The sequence continues at coordinate 737,770 of RJVU01050883.1, read as the reverse complement.
CAGCCAGTGTTGTTGTTAACTAAAACAGTAAAAATAGTTTTCTTTCATTTAAATCAAGCTGAAATAAAATAAAATCTAATTTAGGAAAAACCTAAACAAAAAATTAGAAATGTTGCCTTTGCAACTATGAAACAGTATAGTAAAATTACTAAAACTGAAATAAAAATTAAATTTAAGCTAAATAGAAAAAAAAAAAGATAAAAGCACACAACAAATTTACTGAGGGGCTGTTTGTTTTCAACTAAAAATATAAAACATTTAAAGGGATAGTTCACCCAAAAATTAAAATTTAAAAAGAAGTCTAAAACGAGAATTTTTAAAGAGAAATGTGGGAGGATTTCGATATTGTCATGATTCCTGTCACTTCCCGGACTCCAATTCCCATAATCCTCCCTGCCAGTCACCTGCACACACTCCACACTAATTACTAATCACCACACCCAGCTGCAGCACATTAACCGGACTATAAAAGACTCATTCACCACACATCATTGTGAAGTCTTGTTAACTCTGTTACATTTCTCTGCCTGTCTGCCTGTCTGCCTGTCTGCCTGTCTGCCTGCCTGTCTGCCTGTCTGCCTGTCTGCCTGCCTGTCTCCCGTTTATGATTCTCTGCTGCATACCTTTGCACTGTGTATTGTTTCCTGACCTGTGAGTGATATCTGCCTGCCCCGATCTACTGCCTGTACTGTGACCAAGATTCTGCCTGTCCCTTGCTGTTCCTGTTTACCCCTGTTTTGACCTGGCCTGTACGACTACGCTCTTATCTAATAAAAGCTTGCATTTGGATTCGAACCTGTTTCCCGCTTCGTCACAGATATAAGAGAGGAGCTTCAGTTTGTTGCACAGCCCTATTTGTTTAAACCGCAAGAGGTGTCTAAGCTTACAATACTCCTACATCCTGCATCATCCATTGACTTATGCGGTATGCGTACGGTCATCTGGCGGAAGTTATTTTAGTTTATAAAGTTTTAAATATGTAAATTTTTCTTACAAAAACCCATTGCTTTGCTTCAGAAGGCCTTTATCAACCCCCTGGAGCCATGTGGATTATGATGGATGGATGCATTTTGGGAGGCTTCAAAACACATCCCCTGTTCACAACCATTATAAAGCTTGGGAGAGCCAGGATATTTTTAAATATAACTCCAGTTGTGTTTGTCTGAAAGAAGATAGTCATATACACCTAGGTTGGCTTGAGGGTGAGTAAAACATGACAATGGCGTTTTGGGGATCTGAAAATGCAAACTGAAAATGGGTTTCAAAGTGCAAGTTTTTGAAAACAATACCTTTATCCTCTCTGTGTAGACTACAAAAATGCGAATTGGTGAAAATAGTGACTTCATGTGCATGCGTATTATGTGTTCAGTCCTATGGTTCAGTATATAAGCACGTTCTAGTGTTTCTTTACAAAGTGACATCGGGAGCTACTGGCCTGGCATGCATATTGCAGCGTTTTTAGCTTTTTTTTGCAGATCCGTGTGAAAGGGGATCATTTTGACAACGTTGTCGTCTGTACGCGAAAGACACAAAGTACATCGTACTTTTTTCTCTCTCATATGCACTTTTTTTAGTACAGCGTTGTCGTGTACATGTAACCTAAAACTTAAAATTTAAATGGAAAACAGAGGGGGAAAAAAACTAATTCAAAATATAAATACATACTATAATAAATAATCTTAAAATAACACAGCAGCTGGGATGAACCATTCCACCAGTAAACAAATGTTTATTTTATGTTGTTTAAAGGTTCCGGGTTGATACAGTGAACACTTTTGAGGAAGAACCACTGAATCACTGGATCTGCCAAAGTTTGTAAGGTTAGTGAAATTTATTCAGAGTTTTGTTTGAGTAGCAAGTTAACTAGAGAGCAGAACTCTATATTCCATTTTGTCTTCTGAGTTTGTACAGTATTCACTGGGAAACTGTGGTGTTGCTGCTGTCATGCTTTATAGTTTGGACTACAGGAATAGAATTCTATAGACAGAATAATGTGAGCCAGATCCCAGATGCCACGAGTCTGAATATGTGAGACTACTGAAGTATAACTTGTTGCATTTTCTTGTAATAGCAGCGCTTAAGCGCCACATATTTATAATCCACATGTTTATAATCCATACTTTATTAACAGATTACAGCATTCACAGTACCTGTGTTCACAGCGTGATACTGAACTGAGCCTATTTTTGCAGTATTCCGCAGAAAATATGTTGAAAATACACTGAATATAATGCACTTTTGCAATATGGCCTTTATGAAGCAAAATAAAATAATGGAGCAAACTACTGCCATTGTTTAAAAAAATCACATCTTTTGGCTAGATGCAGGTTCTGCAGTGACAAGCACACAAGTAACACTTTTTATTTAAGAAACCTCACTAAATCCAATTTTTGTAGATGTTTTTAGAGGTTTACAGCTACATTTTGGCAGCTGAGTTCTGTTTAATTAATGTTTGAATGCAAATGTGATTCTCCTTCTCATTTAATTTATATTGCAAGATGATCAAGTTATTAATAATAAATAATCTCCCACGATAGCCAAGTTACGGCTTTTATGAAAATGCTTAATGTAGTAACCTAGAAATCACTTTATTTTCTGCAAGCAGCAAAAACGCTGTCAGTGTGAACTTTGGCCTGCTGTCGCAGTTAATGTGCTGATTCACTTACATCCTGCTTAAGCGTGCAATACGAAACAGGCTTAAGTTTCAGGAGCTCGTGGTGTGGGCCTCTGGAGGGTTTAGACTGCGTTAAGTGATTCACTGAACAGGGCAGGGATACTAGGAGAGAAAGTAAGATGATGAGATGGATGGTTGTAGAGAGATCGTAGGAGGTAAAGGGACCTAACTCATTGCTGACCCCTGCAGGCTTGCTGTCCGGCGCCTCTTAATCTCAATCAGCCAGGAACGAGGGCTCATTAGTCATTAGTGAGGTATCTAAAGGCAGCCTTGTCCCATGGTCCCACACTCATCTCCTGCTCCTTCCCTCCGAGGCTTCTCATATGTGGTTTTTTCATCTGTCTCTCGCTCTCTTTCCTTGCCCACCAGGATGATGACCAGCCGTGATTGTGCTTTGGAAACCTGTCTCCGCCTCCAGCTAAACTGCTCATCCATGACCAATCGATGGTAGAGGACGATTCGGAGTGTGTGCGTGTGCATGCGCCTGGTCACCTGTGAGTGCATAAGTGCAGATCAGAGAAAATACCTTTAGGTTAAATTTCAATTCCATTGAGCATCATCTGTCCATCCCTGCAGCATCCCAGCTCCCCTCTGGAGCTCAGCCAACCTTTATTACTGAGCAAGGGAGGGAAACGGGCCTGTCACAGGCAAAGTGATAAAGCATCATTACCACACTGCAGAGGAGGAATGAGGGCAGCCTGATCTGACACAACTCCTTTCATAAAGAGCTCCGCTCCAGCATATTGGACAGCCAGTCAAAGATCTCCAGCAAAGAACAAAATGACTAGTCTGACCAAATCCTATGCTGGTATTGACATACCCTCTTTCATTACACCCCACTGAGATGTACTGCTCTTTCACATCACAGATGAAATATTTCATTTCCAAAAAACAAGTGCTGCCAAGATGAATCTCAATAATCTGGATCTAATCAAAAGCATCAAGCATAATTCAAGATTTGTGGCAATTAAATACTAGATTTTAATGGATTATCTCACAGTCTGTCAAATTTAGTTGCAGCTTATTTAACTATAAAAGATTTTTTTCAAAACAGTAAAAAACAAACAAAAAACAACAACAAAAAAACCAAAAGACAATTATCTTAATTATTCCAAATATTTGACTGCCAATGTGTGTGTGTGTATATACATGCATACATACATACATGCATACATACATACATACATACATACATGTATACATGTATATAAAAGGTTTGGAATAATTAAGTTTTTATTTCTTTCTTTTTTTTTTAAAGAAGTCTCTTATGCTCATCAAGGCTGCATTTATTTGATCACAAATATAACCCGAATTCCGGAAATGTTGGGACGCTTTTTAAATTTGAATAAAATGAAAACTAAAAGACTTTCAAATCACATGAGTCAATATTTTATTCACAATAGAACATAGATAACATAAGAAAGGTTTAAACGGAGAAATGTTACACTTTTATCCACTAAATGATCTAATTTCAAATTTGAGACTACAGGTCTCAAACTTTGGCACGGGGGCAACAAATGGCTGAAAAAGCAAGAAATTTTGAAAAGTTTCAGCTGGGAGAACATCTAGCAACTAATTAAGTTAATTAATATCAGGTCTGTAACCTGATTAGCTATAAAAGGGATGTCTTAGAGAAGCAGAGACTTCAGAAGTAAAGATGGGCAGAGGCTCTCCAATCTGTGAAAGAGTGCGTAAAAAGATTGTGGAATACTTTAAAAACAATTTTCCTCAACATCAAATTGCAAAGGCTTTGAAAATCTCATCATCTACAGTGCATAACATCATCAAAAGATTCAGAGAAAATGGAGAAATCTCTGTGCGTAAGGGACAAGGCCGAAGACCTTTACTGGATGCCCGTGGTCTTCGGGCCCTCAGACGACACTGCATCACTCATCGGCATGATTGTGTTAATGACATTACTAAATGGGCCCAGGAATACTTCCAGAAACCACTGTCGGTAAACACAATCCGTCGTTCCATCTGCAGATGCCAACTAAAGCTCTATCATGCAAAAAATAAGTCATATGTGAACATGGTCCAGAAGCGCCGTCGTGTCCTGTGGGCCAAGGCTCATTTAAAATGGACTGTTTCAAAGTGGAAAAGTGTTCTAAGGTCAGACGAGTCCAAATTTGACATTCTTGTTGGAAATCACGGACGCCGTGTCCTCCGGGCTAAAGAGGAGGGAGACCTTCCAGCATGTTATCAGCGTTCAGTTCAAAAGCCAGCATCTCTGATGGTATGGGGGTGCATAAGTGCATACGGTATGGGCATGCATAAGTGCATACGGTATGGGCAGCTTGCATGTTTTGGAAAGCACTATGAATGCTGAAAGGTATAAAGTTTTTAGAGCAACATATGCTCCCCTCCAGACAACGTCTATTTCAGGGAAGGCCTTGTGTATTTCAGCAGGACAATGCAAAACCACATACTGCAGCTATTACAACAGCATGGCTTCCTCATAGAACAGTCTGGGTGCTGAATTGGCTTGCCTGCAGTCCAGATCTTTAGAGAACATTTGGTGTATCATTAAACGGAAAATACGTGAAAGATGACCACAAACTCTTCAGCATCTGGAAACCTATATCAGGCAAGAATGGGACCAAATTCCAACACCAAAACTCCAGAAACTCATAACCTTGATGCCCAGGTGTCTTCAAACTGTTTTGATGCGACACCATGGTAAACATGCCCCCGTCCTAACTATTTTGAGACCTGTAGCAGGCATCAAATTTGAAATAAGCTCATTTTGTGCATAAAATTTCTCAGTTTAAACATTTATGTTATGTTATCTATGTTCTATTGTGAATAAAATATTGGCCCGGAATTCGGTTGTACTGTAATTTTTGTGAAATATTATTACAATTTAAAATAACTGTTTTCTATTTTATTACATTTTAATAACAAATTGGTAATTTATTCCAGGAATGGCAAAGCTGAATTTTCAGAATCATTACTTCAGTCTATGGTGTCACATGATAAATCATAAATTATTTTATGATGATTTAGTGCTCAAGACATATATTTTTTCTTGTTATTATTAATGTTGAAAATTGTTATCAGAGTTTTATTGCTCAATATTTTTGTAAAAACCATGATACACTACCATTTAAAAGTTTGGGGTAATTAAGATATTTAAAAAAATAAGTACAATGAACTTTCATTATTATTTGAGTGAAACAAACTAATTTCATTTCATTAATTTCACTGTTCAGTTTTACAGTGCAGTAAAATCCTTATTTATTGCTTATTAATAGTTCGTAAGGTAGTTGTTGTAGTGGTTAAATTTAGGAACAGGGCAGGATTAAGAGATGTGGAATATGGTCATGCAGAATAAGGCATTAATTTGTGCTTTATAAATGCTAATAAACAGCCAATATGCAAGCTAATAAGCAACTAGTTAAAAGTGAGAATTGTTTCCCATACTAGAGTGTTACCGCAATACTTTCACCTCTGATATTAGAATGCTGCAAATAATGTCTTACAGTCATACAGAAATACTGCTGCCATAGATTGCTTCTGCCTCATAGCGTAACCATGGCATACAGTTGAAATATAGTCTTTATTTCTTCGTCCATATTTGTCTTCTCATCGTTTCAAGGCCATGAAGTAATGCACATTACTTTCCTCATTTCCGAAGTAATAAATGTGAAGAATTGTGGGGAGATTTTATGACTTAGATCCATCGCTTTCTGTAGATGGCAGTATTAAGTCAAACATTTTTCAGTGCATTGTGCACTGTCTGCCTAGAAAGTGTGTGTGACTGTATGTGTGGATAGAGAGTAACCTCAGAGACAAATTCATGCATGCCTGTGTGTTTGTGTGTCCACACAGCAAGGGACATTTTTTAACTCGAACCGTAAACAAACAGTTTGATTGCCATGGCTTGTCAGATCTTTTAAACAAAACATTGTATTTTGAGTAAAAATTACATAAAATCTCTGTTTTATGTAATTTTCCTCATTTGTTTTCATAATAGCTTGAATTGTATTGCAACTCCAAACCCTTTGATACAGATGTTTAAAGAGATAATCACGTAGGCTACTAGTGACAGGATGACAAAAAGGCTCTCTAACTATGCTTGCTGAATTTTAAGTTCAGCATTTTTATGTCTCAAGAGCCATCTTATAAATATGACAGATAGCCCTCCTGGTGTGAAGAGGTGGCAAATGTCATATTTTAATTTCATAAAGGGCTGTTATTAAATTTGAGCTATTGAATCATTTTTAGTTTATCCCAAGTGTGAACGCACACTGCAGAATTTTGTATGGACATGCTGTGTAATCCCAGGATGCACTGCTGTTACAAGTCTTTCAGGTTAAATCAATTGTTTATTCGTTTTTTAGACTGAAGTAATTCAATTAACAAACTGCTGTCATCTCCACCCATGATTAACAATCCCTCCAAGACCTCAAGAAGCATTATTTAAGCCATTCCACTGTAAGAAATCCCACAAAAGCTTCCTATTCATTCTAATTCTGCTTTCTAGCATCTTTCCATTTCGTTATAACTCAAAACAAGTCTTAATTTAAGGAGCTCCAGCACTGTCTGTCGGCCGACTTTGAAGCACTTACGACAGATGTCACAACGTTGCCTTCACCTCACAGTGATTGGCTGCCACCAGGATGTTTTTTGCCTGTCATTTGCGTTAAGTTAACGGGTTCCCTACACTTTTTTTAACTTTTTCACCACTTGAATGTTAAAAATGTTAAAATCATTCTCCATTTTTTTTTTTTTATCATATTATTACAATTTAAAATATTTTTTTATTTTAGTATATTTATATTTATTTAATATATTTATATTTATATACAACTAAAAACTGATTTTTTTAATGCGTTTTATCCGTTCACTTACACAACAACAGCGTTTTGGGGCATGAAAATGCAAACTCTTGAAAACGTGATTCAAAGTGGAAGTTTTTGAAACGATACCTTTATCGTCTCCGTGTAAAATACAAAAACGCAAATTGGTGAAAACGGTGACGTCATGCGCATGCGTATTATGTGTTCAGTCTATATGCACGTTGTGTTTCTTTACAAAATGATATCGCCAACTACTGGCCTGGCATGCATAATACAGAATTTTTAGTTGTTTTCATGGATCCATGTGAACAGGGATCGTTTTCACATCGTTGTCATCTGTACATGAAAAAACATAAGGAAAAACATTTCCATTTTTAGTACATTGTTATCGTGTAAACATACCCTTAGATCATAAAAAAAGATGCACTCTGTGTGAGCATTTGTATTGAATTATTGCAAACTACCCCCGCAAAAGTGTGTGTGTGCCAAAATTCACAGAGGGTCCTGATTAAACATGGGTGTGTTGTCAGCGGGGCACCGAGGTGTCATGTTCACACGTGTGCCAGTGAGCCTGTGGAACTTCAGCAGGTCCAGGAGGTTTGCTGTGAGCATCACTGCTATTGACAGGGCCAAAACCCTCCACGACATCGCTAGAATAATTATTAGTACAAGGGCTTTGCATTTTTTGCATTCTCCATTCTCTCTGTGTTCCTGTCTTGCTAATTAAGGCTAAAGGTGAGAAGATAGACTGAGAGAGTGCATAGAATAGTGATGCAAATCCCAACCTGACAGAATATTCTTAGATGCCAAGCAGTGGCGTCAGTTTACCAAGCATCATGGAACGGAGAGTGCAGATGATGTCTTTAAATCTTGGAATATCACGGTCATTTATTTACAGTATAACAGTTCACTGTCCCTCCACTGCCATCATCCATATTTGCTAAGTGACCAAAGAACTGCCAGTATGTAAAATCTTTGGAGTGACTCCTATCAGCGCTAAATTGTGGTGAATGTTGATTTAGAGTGACGTGAAAGTCGCATGAACTCCAATATGACTGTTCAGACTGAGGTCACACTGCAAAACATCAGACCTGTATCTGGTTTAGGACCACATATGGAAGTGGCCCAAATCAGAACTGAAAAGTTCAGTGCAGTGTTATGAAAAAACAGAAGAGAGAGAAAAAAAATTGTATTTGGGCCTGCAGTCTGTTTGACAAGGGCTAAATTGTGATGGCTTGATGACTGGGTCAGAACATCTCCAAAACTGGTCTGATGAATCATGTTTTCTTTTACATCACGTGGATGGCTGGGTGCTTGTGCATCACTTACCTGGGGAACACCAGGATGCACTATGGGAAGAAGGAAAGCCGGCGGAGGCAGTGTGATGCTTTGGCCAATATTCTGCTGGGAAACCTTGGGTCCTGCCAACCACGTGGATGTTACTTTGACACATACCACCTACCTAAGCATTGTTGCAGACCATGTACACCCTTTCATGGGACCAGTATTCCCTGTTGGCTGTGGCCTCTTTCAGCAGGATAATGCTCACTGCCACAAAGCAAAAATGTTTCAGGAATGGTTTGAGGAGCACAACAACGAGTTTGAGGTGTTGACTTGGCCTCCAAATTCCCCAGATCTCAATCCAATCGAGCATCTGTGGGATGTGCAGAACAAACAAGTCCGATCTATGGAGGCCCCACCTCACAACTTACAGGACTTAAAGGATCTGCTGCTAACATCTTGGTACCAGATACCACAGCACACCTTCAGGGGCCTCAACAGGTCAGGGCTGTTTTGGCAGCAAAAGGAACACAATAATAGGAAGCTGGTCATAATGTTATGCCTGATCGGTGTATATTGATTTGGTGATCAAGAAACATTTTTTTATTATTATCAGTGTTGAAAACAGATGTCATGCTTAATGTTTTGTGGAAACTTTGATACATTTTTTTTTCTTTGCAGGATTCTTTGATGAATAATAAGTTCAAAAGAACAGTATTTATTTTAAATAAAATCTTTTGTAACATTATAAATGTTGTGACTTTTTTTGACTTTTTAAATGAATGCATCCTTGCTGAATGAAAAATTCTTCAATGACAGTGTGCAAAATATAAAGAGCAAAAATACTGATGACTCAAATTGCACTGCACAGATTTGGTCTCCCATTATACCAGCTACAGCTAAAATGTTTAGTTCAGTGGTAGTATGCCATGCCAATTAGTGCATTTTCCAGTTGTGTGTCAAAGGTACGGCAACCTTCATAATGAAGCCAGAGGAACATTTCTAATGAGGTTTGCATCACTGGCATGCAATTATTTAATTACTGATTGCATGATTTTGATACCTTCTCCCCCTGGAGTCTTAACAATATAGCTGCTTGACACTGGGCCTTGTTTAACTTGGAGAGCCAGCAATCCGTTTAATTGCTGACCTTTAAGGAAGGGCCGACCATTTGTTAGAAGAAGCTCAATTACTCCACACTGGACCTCAGCACTTCATTATGGCTACAGAAAACAAAAGGCACACCACTGAAAACTCCACAGATAACAACAGCAACTTATGTGAGACATCCAGTAAATAATTTTTTTTTTTTTTTTTTGAACAACAGGTGTAGCAGGCAATTTGGATTCATGGTTTTGTGGTTCAATTCCATTTGCCCTCATCCCAGCATACACTGGGCCATGAATAATTAAATGTTTCCTTTGTTCGACAGTTTGCTAATGTTGATGTTTATTTTGCTAGCCCATTTAGTTGTGTTGTGCTGTTTTCTTCTACATAAAACAATCAGATTGTCTAAAAGTATTTCATGACAGTTCATATGATGTGTTCATGTTAGACAACAAGCTCTTTGTTCTCTATGATGGGCATGAGATTCATAGAAAACATGACAAGCAATATGTAATAATGAACAGTTGAAAAAATAAAGAACAATTTGCTTAGCTGAGCTTAAAAAGCTCATTAGATTTGAATTGTTAAAATGATGGCACATTTTACTTTATGGTGATTTGACATTTTACAGTGAGTTCAGTCAACACATTTAAAAATCCTGTTTTCATTTTTCAAAATAGGTTCTACAAAATCCTATATAAAAAAATTCTACAGTATGAGAATGTCTTAATTTTTACACATCTGGCAACAGTGTGAGAAGCAAATATTCAGAATATTACATGTTTACTAGCTATCTCAGTTATTTATCTTCACACAGTTGCATGGTATAGAGGTTAGCAGCAGAGAAGGAACTGAATTCGATGTAAGTGGATATGAAAGGTTTTTGCCAAACACAGCTGTGACTATATGCTCAAGAAAAATGAGTGCTGCACATAAAGGAAGTTCCATCCTGAAAGCCTCCGACCTGTTTGTGCTTTGGAGGGGGCCATTGCTGCACAGGAACAAGTGCTTTCCCTGAAGCGAGCTATGGGCTGTGAATGTGTGGGCAGTCTATGGCAGACCTTGCATTCTGTGTCTGAAAACAGTCTTCAATAGGTGTCTGCAGCATCTTCTCATGTGGCCCTGACTACTGGAGCACAAACAGACAGATACACCAAACACTGATTTATCATTCAGAAATTCACAGCATGATTGGATGTGTTCAAAGCAAGCCACGTTTTCTTGGCAATGCATGATTTTTTCTCTCTCTCTGTCGTCTCTGTAAAAAAGGCTTATAAATTTCTTAATATTTCATGTCCTTAAATGTATTAATTTGTTAAAGGTGCAATATGTAAGAATTTTGCAGTAAAATATCCAAAAACTACTAGGCCAGTGTTATATATTTTGTTCACTTGAGTACTTACAATATCCCAAATGTTTCCAACTATTTGTAAATTGTGAGAAAATTGCAATTTGAACCAAGGCTCCGGGACGTGTGAGGAGTCGCCTGTCAATTGCGTCATACCCGCGTTACCCTCAGTTTCCGGTTTTATTTTGTAGAAACCACGGAAACACCAAAGACTCTTTAATATTTACATGTTTTAATAGACAAGGGAACAACTGTTTTGATTTATTTATAGACAGAAAACTAATAATTGTTATATAGCTCAACACGTTTAGTCTTATTGTTTAAATCTAACTTTCTTGAATTTTTGCGAGTACCATGCTTTATCATGCCTCAGAGAAAAACACTATTTTGTGAAGTAGCTAACATAGCATAATCAGATGCAGCTTTATTTTTAGTAACAGTAATACAGCATTTTCTCCATCATACAATACGTTTTAAAATTAATCGCATGCCATTTATCAACACAAGCCATTCGACATTTAATATGATATTCTAAAATCGATCTGTCTTACTGCAGTGTGCAACAAATGTCTCACAGCAGCCGCCGAGCGAACGCACAGAGTAATGTTATAACATTTTCAACACACTTAAATGTATCTAATATGATAAACAGAGCTGCATTACCTCATACTCATGATCGGAATAGCGGAAGCGACCTCGTTCAGCTCCCACAACACTTGGTCCTGCTCGGCTTCATACTACAGTAACGTTAATAATCACATCCATAAACATGATTTCTTCCCGAGTCCTATCCCAATTCTTTTCCACCGGCCGTTGATGTGGAGACCACATGTCCCAAGATTCCACGCTCAAACTTGGCATCATCAAGCTACGCCTTTGTTTTGAATAGGCCTCTAGCGACCTCTAGCGGACAGAAAATATTACATATTGGACCTTTAAGTGAGATAATGGAAAGTTAGATGGTCATTTAAAAAATAATAATTTTAACTCAAATTATACTGTCAAATTAAACTATTCCATGTCAATAAGTATAGTAATGTAGGTACAGTTGGTCATTATTACAATACAATATCCTATTTATCCTGTCAGGGTTTATTTTGTGATAAAGGCTGAGTCACTGTACATTATCCCTTAAAGGGATAGTTCACCCAAAAATGAAAATTTTGTCCTCATCTACTCACCCTCAGGTTGTTCCAAACCTGTATGAATTTCTCTCTTCTCATGAAAAGAAGATATTTTGAAGAATATGGGTAAACAAACAGTTGACGGGCCCCATCGACTTCCATAGTATATAGGCCTACTATGGAAATGTTCATTTTTGGTTGAACTATCCTCCTAAATAAATCTGTAACTGTTATACCCTTATTGCAAATTGCAGATAATCTCATATCATATTATCTGACCTTATTGTGACTATTTGTTGAATATGTATGTATAAAAGACTAAGTAATGCCTGATTTAAAATGTTCCATAGATAGAGACAAGGCCAGCAAGGCTACTACTCCCTCTTGTTTAGTGGGAAGGTTTGTCTTCAGAACTAACCATATTGGCTCACTTTTTGGACTATATTTGATCTGTAGGTCTATTTTTATCCAGTATCCACATAGTAGGGATCCAGTGTGAAAACGATTGCCTTTGGCTATTATTGCTTGGTATAGGCCTACATGGGAGAGCTTGTGTAAATACATCAGTAGTGTTAAAGGTCAGCCCATTAATATGCAGTTTCAGTGACCTTAAACATTGTTTATTGGTTTTTCTGGTCAATCACGCCTTTTGTGAAATGAATATCAATTCAATAACCAGCTTTATAATTTTACTTAATATTTTTCATTCATCATTTCATGTTTCTAAATGTATTGTATCATAACATGTCTACTGTAGCCTAATTCCTGTAAATGCCGCTTCTTAACCACCTTTCAAGCAGTTTGATGACGGTAAAGGCCCGTTCACAACAAGAACGAGAACTATAAAGAAAGCTATATTATTGTCCACTCCACACCAGCGGAGGATATCGTTCTGTTTATGCTAAGCGCGTGCTTGTCTGCCACTTTAAATGCTCGAGCTCGTTACAGCAGGATGGATTCTGATTGGCTATCAATGTTTTTATCGGTCGTCAGCTGGATAGTTTCTCTGTGCCATTATCGTTATAGCTGTGGTGTGAACTCTGCTATTCTTTAATATTGAGAACGATTTTAGAACTATATCTTTATCGTTATCTGATATATTAGAAAGCTGATATTAGTCTCTCTCTATGGCTCTGATATTAGTTATCGTCCTTGGTGGGCCTTAACACTCCCTATCAGCAGGGAGCGATTTATAAAAGAATTGTTGTGGCCTAAAACACAAAAAGAAAGGAAGACAAACCAAAAGGTTAGTCAGTGTGTTCAAAAGAAGCCTATACATATTATTTTACAACTAAGTTCAGAGCGTGTAGGCATATTTCACCTTCACTATTAGACGCTCGCGAACTGAAATGGCGGTTTTTTTTTGTTTAGTTTTTTATCGCGCAGGTAACCATAACAACAGTAAGCTCTAAGCATATTGATCATTAAACACAAATACTGTGCACAAATAATATATTTATCAGGTTATTTTGGAATTATATATATGGCAGAAAAAACGTGTTTTGTTTAAAACATCTTTAAAATAGTTGACGGTTTGTTTTTTGCGCTAGGGGCGCCAAACGCCTTGCGCGAGACGAATCTCAACACAAAAATACCCTTTATGTTATTCAACAATTTGCACGTGCTCAACTCTATTATGTTACCCTAGCTACCTCTGCAAAGTAACCAGTGGTTTTGTTGCGAAAACGAAATTAATTCTAAGTTTTTTTTTAATTAGCCCGTTCCCCATATTATGATACCCTGCGCTACGTCAGGTGCCTGGAAGCCGTTCATAGTCAAGCTCACAGTGCGTTATTGTCCACATCTATCCTCACACTCTCCGTCTCTTTCTCTCTCTCTCTCTCCACTCACACTGTCGCCTGCAAGCTCATGTGTGCGCGCGCCTAGAAATCCATCTGAATGCAAGGAGTGAAGGAGGGTCGGTGCGCTCTGCAGACAAATTTTACTTGTCATTCCTGAATAACGGCGCTCTACCGGAGGAGCTGGAATCGGACTTCAGTAAAAGAAGTGCGGTGGCCTTCGCCCTCACTCAGCAACGATGTCCGAATATATCCTCACCTTACTCGTCATACTGGGATTCGGGGATATATTCTCAAATGTTCAGACACTGAGGGACGCTGATTCAGAGCAAGGTAAGACAGACGCAGCAGCTCTACAATGAAACTTGCGCTCGCGGAGCATCCTATCATCTGTCAGGGCATCTCGCCACGCGCTTGATGTCTAAACATTTTAGATGCGATGCGAGTATTTCTAACGAAATGTTGCATTGGATTGAATAGACAGGTTGAAGGTTGGAATTTTTTACTCGCGTGTTGTGGGAGTCGATGGTGTAATTCAGTTCCCTATATTAGTGTCTGCTGGTGTAGTGTACTAGTAGTGTGCTTGGATAGAACCAGAAAGAGTCTGAATAGGCGGCATGGTGTAAGAGCTCAAGCCCTCATACTCATGGTATAGTGTGAATTTTAAGACTGTATGTTGGAGGATAGTATAGTTTCAGGATGTCAAAATGAAAAAAGGAATGTAAAAACAATGTTCGGTAAAAATGACAACTTTTTATACATATTTTTTTGTTAGAATTGAAAGATATGAATTAGCTTATTTATTGATAAATATATGTTTAATAGTGCAACACGTTTAAACTCTGAAATATTGATTAAATTGTTGTTTATTAATATCAGTCGCCTTATAATTTGTTTTGACAGACATTCTCTGCATTCCTTGCTTTATTAAATAGGTTATTTTGCTCTTGTTATCAGTTGGAGTAAGTGATTTATGATGCATTATGTTTTTTTAGAAGAGTTTATTGCATTACTGTAGTGTCGTGTCTTACCCTGATGGTGTTTTGTGTTTCTATGGGTTACTGGTCATATAGTTGCTGAAAAGGCCAATTTTGAAAGCTCAAATGAAGTCATCATGTGAACTTCTATTGGGCCATCTTTGTTAAATTCAGTACAGTAACATATTTTAATAGTTCAATTAGTCATCCTGCAATGTTTGTAACATTGTCAGTGTTATATTTTATTATAAAGTTTTTGCAACCCCAAACCACTATCTTTAAATTGTAAAGGTTTCAACTTTTCAGAATTTCACGATGTCTTATATGGCTTGCGTAGCATAACATAAGCTTTTGGCTGAAGAGTAGTGATTATGAGTGACACCGTCAGAGTAATCTAAATCAATAAGGGCAGATATTTAATGAATCTTGATGTTGTTAATCAATGAGTCTTGAACTAGTTGCAGGGGTTTTGTTCACTTGCAGCAAAGCCCTGTTCACCGACGGATTGAGATAAAGCAAAGATTGTCAGCTTGTTGCACAGACAAATCTGTCAAGATTGTTTTCCCCTTGTGCTTTCAATATTAGACGAGAGATGAAAAAGAGATTCTGGTTTCAAGTATCATATCTGAATTCATGCACAGTATATAGTACAACTAGGCAGTTATTGCAAGCTTGTCTTTTGTATCCAAAAACAACAAAAACAAAGAGTGTTTATAAATGTTGTGCAGTGATTATTGGCCAGTTTTGCAGCTTCTGTATGTTGCAAGACAACAAGATTTGGTTTATTAAAAACCAAAGGGAAAAACATATTATATCATAATTTGAAAAATTATGAATTATACATTAAACATCCATGTTACTTGACCTTTCAATGCATCCACCACAATTGACATTCTTTAAAAGCCATTTCTAACCATTTATAGTGTTTTGTTACATCTAAACCATCATAAATAATTTACCTTTGACCCTTAAACATAATTCTATATGACCGCCCTCTGTCATTGTGTTTATTTATGACAACATAAATTCAACATGGCTGCAAGTCTTTGAAGCATCTAGTACCCCTTTGAATATCCACGGCTTTTTAAAATATAATGGATGTCCATCTTAAAATACAATTTTAAATAAAAAAATGTTTTCATTAATATATATATTTTTTTTTTCTGAAAGATTTTTTCTTTGTGATTTAATGTTCAAAGAGTTAAGTCAAAGGCACACACGTGCACTGGATCTTTGTGTGTATTCATCCAGGTGTGTTCAAGGAGAGAAAGTGCCATTTTCAAAAGCTGCATATTCATCATATCAGATGAATATAAATGTCACAGTTCCCTGCAAAGATATTTTCTGAATAGTAGTATTGAGGCTTGTGTTCTCCTGCTAAATCCCAGCATTTGTAAATCCATTGTAGAGTATGATGCATATGGTGTCCTAATTCTCAACACTGCTCATTCACTTATTACAAATAAAATAAATAACGACAATCGCAGTGCAGTCATCAGTGCGGTTGTGACTGTAGGTCTCTTAGGATGCTTGATAAAACTGGTTTCACAGTCTGTTTAGTGAACCTTTAATCATTGTTTGCCATCTAATCTAGTATATCGCAGCCAAGAGTTTACAGCACTGGTGCAGGCAGATGGAAAGGCATCATTGAAAAGTAGTTTACTCAAACCACACTTCATTATATCAAACCCTTTTTTATCTTACCGGTGACTCTCGCTTCAGATATTTATCGGCTATTACAAACAGTTCAAGGTTGCTGGAAATGTTTCCCCCTTTAAGAGAGCTTGGCGTGCCCCAAAAAGCAGGTTAAGCACTATCCTTTCGTAATGAAATCGGGAGGACGCCCCCAGAGCCTAATTAAATGAGATTATATCTAGGCATGCTGTGCTGGCTTATTGTCCAACTGTGATTTTTACCTGGTATTGGAGGAAAGTCAATAAAGGCACAAACAGTGATTGTATAAATGACCTCAGTCATGCAAAGGCAATGCTGATCTGCTACTCTCCTGCATAGGGGAAAATGCTTTTGTGAATCTCAAGGAAAGGGCAGATATCATTGCTCTGTTACAAAATCTAGGGAACTGCATATGGAGGCAGTATTATAGGGCATGATCGTAGCACTCCCAATGTGAAGGCTGTTTTAAATGGTAAGCAAGCGGCTTCCAAGATGACTAGTTTTTACCAATTTAAGACACTAATCCCATGGTGTACTGAGACGAGCAATGTAAAAGATAAATCCAAGATGGAGGATGTTGTGAGAAAAACGTTAAATTAAAATAAACTGAAAAATTACTGAAAAAATATAGATTTCAAATTTTGGTTTAATCAATACTAGTTATTAGTATTTTTTTTTTTAAATTATTGTTATACTGTCATAGCTAGGATTCCTGTGTTTTGTGTTCTTATGTTTATTATTATTGGGCAATTAGCTTGGCAATATGCAAATTCACGAGTTCACACTTACAAATAAGTCAGGTATATTAATTGGTAAACGTATTTGGCGTGCTGTCCGGGGAGAGGGCTCCGAGCTCGGTAATCGGCCCGAACACAGAGATTGGGTAGCTTATTTGACTTGTTCCTCCCGAACTACGTTAATAAAACATAATTAAAATAAAAATCTGGTTAAAATTGTGATTTGGCCCAAAATTTTGTGCTAATATATTATTTTGACTAATTATTATTATTATTATCATTATTGCTAAATAAAAATATTAAACCAAATAAGAAATATTACTATTGTAATAACTTTCATTATTAAAAAACAAAAAAATGAGTATGTAATGATAAATATAACTATAATAATTAGAAAATAATAATATTTTATTTTACAGAAAACTTTTATGACAAAATGTGGGGTTACCTGTTAACATGCAAGCAGCCTATGAATATAATCATTAGAAAGGTCTAAGGATTTATTATTAAATATTATATTATTATTATTATAAAAATCTGTCACAATAATTTCTTTATTTTTGTCAGGAGGTATGGAAGTCCATGTATTTTTAATATGAAATATGTGCCTCTTATGCATCCACTGTGAAAAAAAAAAAAAAGAAAAAAAAAAAAAACCCTGTACACTTCTGTACGCTGGAGAAAAACATATTGATTATATGCTCCCCTCAAATTTCTTTACAGAGAAATAATTTTTCCTATTTTTACCCTGAATAGGATTGAGTGAGCTTTACTTGTCTGAAACACGTCTGTTTCATGCTGGACGCCGGAGGGCGCTCTTGAGCAGATACTCCAAATACTCCAAATATACGCAATATAACAAATGTCGTTCCAGAAAATCCTCTATGGACATACTATCGCTGTGACTGAATAAAAAGAAGGTAGAAACGCTTTGATTGATTTGATTTAACATGAATATAATAAACAGAGGACTACGACAGTACAGGGTATATATGTGTTCTTCAAGCCTTCTCGGGTATTTCCGTAACAATATAGTATATTTATAATGCAATGCTAATCAAAATGCTATTTCAAACACTCGACTGATGTTATGAAATGAATTTAGAGTAAAAACACAATATTAAATGTTGTCTTTTGTTAGAAAAGAAGTTCATAAAGGCTTCTCATGTTTGGAAAGTTTGTATGTTTGACGTGTGTTGCTTTTTCAAATGCAGTGCTCTCAGATGGAGCGTCATTTACTACTGATCACAGAGCAGCTCTTCACTAACAAGCTGTGTACATATTTATATAATTAAAAATCAGAAAAAACTGCAGCCTTTGCAATGTCATAATCAGACTAAGCCAAATTGCGATTACGATTCGATTTCGATTAATCGTGCAGCCCTAGTTAGGATGCTTCCTTAAAGGGGCTCTATGTAGGAATGACACCAAGTGTTCAAAATAGGTACTGCAGTCCAAATTCAAAATATTGTTTGGCCCGCCCCCTCGTTCAAAGGTTGCCAGCTTTTACAGCATATGGTTGCCAGCAACAATAGGGAGCGCAATTGACAATGAAAGCTGAGGAAACTTAAACACTGTAAGCTGATGAGTTGATTTATCTGTTTTGATATGCTGTTGTTCATAGAGATATTTAGATGGATTCAGAGGCTTTTTAGTAGAGATGCACCGATTACAATTTTCTTGGCCGATTCCGATTTCCGATTTTTTGTTAGTATGATCGGCTGATTACGATTTTTTGCCGATTCCGATTTTCTTTCTAAGAACTACAAATGACAACATATACAAACAAAAATCTACTTTTCTTCAATGCAGAATTTTATTTTCATAAAAAAAAACAAGTAAAAGTCAGTAATAAAATATAAACAGCTCAAATAAATGCAATAGAATAAAGAGAGCTATGAAACTAAGTTTTTCGGGTTAACTGGGTTTTTATTCATGTAAGAAATACTACAGAAATGAAAGTAATCAAATGTAAAATAACACATTGTGTTATTTTGCATTGGTTACCTTAATTTCTGTAGTCTTTATTGCAAATAATTCTTACCATTAAAGTTATAAAACGTATTCAGTCAAGAGCAGAAAGTGATTTTCTTTGTCTTTTGTTCTTTGATTAACATGACAGACAGCAGCAGGAATATTGGACTGCTGTCCCTTTAAGAGTTTATGAACGGTGTTCAACGGACCCAATACTGTTACACACGACATGGGTTCACTTTCTTAGCTATTTAACGATTCAAAACTGACAGTGTTTATCTGTGTACTCGCCAAGATTGCCTGTGCCGCTGGTTTTGACATACTTTTGTATGTATTTGACAGTTTAAGCTCAGGAAGGCGCTTATTTTGGTACTTGTGACTCTGTTTGACTTCTGTCTCTGAGACTGAGCATGGCTTGTTCGCTTCACTTATATAGATCAGTAGTGCGCGCGCTTTTGGTGTGACCGCGAAACCTGCGGGAATGACTAAAATTATGTGCAATACAAGCACTAATTAACCGGAGCGAATGAGAAGAGAGAGAGAGAGAGAGAGAGAGAGAGAGAGGAGGCGCCCGCGCGGGTGTGTGTCACTTCACCGTGACAGCTGAGAGCAGGAACGCGAAGCTGACGTTATTGCCTGATTCTCTGACCCAATTTGTTTGCTGGTTTCCATGGTTGCAATACGCTGTGTTTTCTGCCAACTGGCAACCTGTGATCTCGAAATACTATTGGATAAACTGCAGCACACGGTTTCACACAGACCAAAACAAAAACAGACATTCCGACACGGAACGCACATTTTCAAAGTAGAATATCTGGCTGTAGCATTGTCTTTCTGAGAAACAAGTAAAGCCGCGCACACACTTAACGATTGTAAGGCCGATTATGAATGTAAATTTATACTTATGATTGATCGCGCTCAAACGCGTCCAGTCGCGTTCAGTCTGCGATTACAGTCGGTGTTCAAATTCCATGTGTAAGTATTTAAATCTGCTTCAGTCGCAGGAAACAATCAGTATGTGTGTTCAGTTCAGTCTTAGAATTTTTCAGCTAATCGTTAGGTGTGTCCCCGGCTTAAGTGAACTTAGCATGTTTCCTAAATATCTGCAAACATATTAGGGTATTTTTATGCTTTATTAAAGTAAAAATCTTACATAGAGCCCCTTTAAGGCTAATTCACACTGCACCGACAGACACCGACCAACGGCAAAAGACACGTTCGTCGGGTTTTATCGGATCAGTGTGTTATCCCTGTCGCCGTCTGTTGTCATTGTCGGCTCTTGTTTTATCCGATTGAACATGTTCATTCGGTGTTTGTCAGGTTGTGGAAAGTGTTGTACAATCAAGTGATTCGGTCAGCATCTGTCGGTGCAGTGTGAATTTGCCTTTAGAGGGCAGCTGCTATATGGGTAATAGTGAGGTTTTGGAACAGTGTTGTGGTTACACAGCACTTTCGCCCCACCTTAAAAACTGACCTTCTCAGGTTGGTCTACATTTATTTTCATAGGTGGTTTACGACAATGTCTGAAAAGTTTTACTTGTTTGAAAAATGTTTGTTTTCTTTAAATATATCTGCCATATGGAACTCATTTGCAGGCTGTTTATAGTTAGTCATGAAAACCCATGTCTCAGCTTCAGGTGTTTCCTCCCTACCAACCAGGTAATTGGTCCAGTGGTCTCAGTCTCCAAAGAAAATTAGAACTGCCACAGCTTGGTGGATGACCTTGCAATTATCCATGTAACACTCTATAAAACGGGAAGCAATAAGGCATGCTAATCCAGAGCCAAAGTACTTGCTGAAAAGGGGTTTAGAATGACAAGGGAGATGACAAAGCAAAGCTCTTGGGTTGGTAAGAGCAGCAGCCTTGCTTCTGGAAGTGATTCATCTAGCACCTGTGTGGCAGGCTTCATTGTTTTTGTTGGCGTTCTATTGCACGCCCCATTTGTTCCGACTGAAGTTCAGTTGAAGTTGGCCACACATTCAGCTGAGTCATTAAGTGCTATGACCTTTGACAGATCGAGTGGTTGTGGCTGAGCTTTGCAGTTGGAGCTTATACCGCAATGCACAGGTAATCTGTTGGCCTATGACATCATGTGCATCTATATTCTATGTTGACATGTTGGAACCTGATCCGTGGGAGCTAATGGAGAAGGTCAAGATGTTTTATTGGACTACATGGTTTTCCATCCAGTCTGCAAGGTACAAAATTAACTTTTTTTCGCCTGCCTTGCCAATTTGAATTTTCTGGCTATAAATATGTTTTGCATTAAACTGTGTTTTGCATTATTTTTAATTAAAATAAATATTTGTTTCAGTCCTGTAATGGTCCGGCCACCCGTCCAGGGTGTTTGCTTCGGCCTGTGATGCTGGGATAGTCTTCAGCATCCTTGTGACCCAACGTAGGCCTAAAGGCTTTGGAGAATGGATGGATGGATGGAGATATTTTTGTTTCTATGACAATGGAATTATTTATCTGTCTATTTTGTCTGCATATTATGACAAATATTGCAAATCATTGTGTCAGTTACAGCATCATATACATCAGTGGTAACATTTTACATAAAGGTCCTGTTAATGCATTAAATAACAAGCAATACATTTGCTACTGTATTTATTCATCTTTGTTAAAGGATTAGTTAATTTCTGAATTAAAATTTCCTGATAATTTACTCATCCCCATGTCATCCAAGATGTCCATGTCTTTCTTTCTTCAGTCTAAAAGAAATTAAGGTATTTGAGGAAAACATTTCAGGATTCTTCTCCATATAGTGGACTTCACTGGGGTTCACTGGGTTGAAGGTCCAAATTGCAGTTTCAGTGCAGCTTCAAAGCACTCTACGCAATCCCAGATGAGGAATAAGGGCGAAATGATCTGCCATTTTTAAAATAAAATAAAATAAAAATTGATACTTTTCAACCACAAATGCTCATCTTGCACTGCTCTGTGATGCACCACATTACACTGAAAGGTCACGCGTGATGTAGACGGAAGTACCTTGGTAGGGTGAAAAACTTGATCAAATTTTCTCCTCCAACTTCAAAATCGTCCGATATCATTGTTTTACCTATATTTTGTAAAGGGCGTTTGGCTTAATCTTTGCAAGTTCGCTTTGTAGACACTGGATCGGTATTTCTGCCTACGTCACGCATGACTTTTGTAACGTGATTACGTCATGTGTGCGGATCGCAGAGCTAGTGCAGGACAAGCATTTGTGGTTAAAAAGTATATAAATATTTACTTTTTTTTAGAAAATGACCTATCGTTTCACTAGACAATACCCTTATTCCTCATCTGGGATCGCATAGAGCTCTTTGAAGCTGCACTGAAACTGCAATTTAGACCTTCCATCCACTGAACCCCACTGAAATCCACTATATGGAGAAAAATCCTGGAATGTTTTCCTCAAAAACCTTAATTTCTTTTCGACTGAAGAATGAAAGACATGAACATCTTGGATGACATGGGGTAAGTAAATTATCAGGAAATTTTCATTCAGAAGTGAACTTATCCTTTTAACGTTAGTTTATAAAAATACAACTGGTCATTGTTAGTTCATGTTAACTAGTGTAGTTAACTAATGTTAACAAATGGAACCTTATTGCAAAGTGCTACCATGGTAGTCTACAAAAACGAACCCATTTTTTATTTAGACAGTTTGTACATCAGTGACTAACAGTTTTACAATTTTTTTTCAAAAGGATAGTTCACCAAAATTGAAAATTCTGACATCATGTATTCACCATCATGTTGTTCCAGACCTGTATGAATTTTTTAAGAATGCTTGTAATCAAACAGTTTTGGTCATTGTTGACTTCCATTTGTATATCAAGAAAAAAACAAACAAAAAAACAAAACAAAACAAAAAAACAGGCATTTCTCAAGACATTTTTTTTAATGTTCCACAGAAGAAAATCATACAGTTTTGGAACGACATGTTAATTATGCTAACAAAATGTTGAGTAAATGATGGCAGAATTTGATTTTTTTTGGGTGAACCATCACTTCAATCCATTGGCAACTAACACTTTTATTTACCCGCCAAATCTAATTTGTTCTCACATTGAGCTCTCTGGGTGTTAATTTTGGAGCCTGTGTCTTAGAAATCAGAAACGTGAAAAAAAAAAAAAAAAGAGTAATTGAAATGGATTCACGTCACAGTGGCCACTGCTTGAGCAAATAATTTTTGATGCTTTTAATAGCACAGCCATGAGAGTGCATATGTTGTTATAGTTTGTGGATTTATGCACCCATTTTTATTGGATCTGGACAACATTGCACCATTTTCAGAAAACAGTCTGTCAGCTGTTAGATCTGGTAGAACACATGGTGGCCTGTTACCGTAGGCGAGTGCTTGGTGAATTACTTTTGGGCTGGGGTGGAGACCCATGTTCAGATCAGTGTGTGTGTTTGTGCTTTCTCACTGTTGAATTAATTATTCAGGGGTTTAAGTTTAAGCTTTTTGTGAAATGTGAAGCATAAGTAATGTGATTAATGAAGCAGTGGATCTTCTCGCTCTCTCTTTTTCTCTTTTCATATTTTGTCCTTTGTGGAGAGGTACTGGTCTTTATAAAACATTAGAATACATGGAAAGGATTCAATTAGAATTTGACAAAAAGACACAATGAATTGTGGGTATGAAAAAAATGTATCAATGTTATTTTAGTTTTTTGCTGAAGACTGAAATGAAAGATTAGCAAATATTCTTAATGAGCAAAACAATGTGCTTTGTGAAAGGCAGAGGAAATTAATAATTTATCTCAGCAAATACATAGAGGAGTGCCTTCAATAAGAAACAGTTTTCAAAACCAGATTTTTGCTACTTTGCATCTTAAGAATTATATTATGTAAAAATAAATGACACAGCAGCAACAGGTATTGAAAGGGAAAAAATAAGTAAGATAATAATTCAATTGTGGTGTTTTTACGACTTCAAATGGTTTGCATAAATTGACATGCAGTATGTAAATAATCCAAATGGTTTTGTCAGAGTTCTGGTCTGAGTGGCTTTTGGACTGCTGTGCGGTTCATTTATAACATTGTGAACCATATAGGGGTAATGATGACACACAGAGGAGGAGATGAGCCGCTTACTTTATTTCTGTGGAGATGACAAAATGAAGAGCATATTATATGTAAACTACTCAGAGACTCTCAAAGGTCTTCGGTGTTCTGCACAAATGAAGGCTCGAGGGTTTAGCCGGACCACCTTGTAATGCTGTGTAAAATTCACAAAATTACATTAGAAATATAATGCGTAAGAAATTTAATGTATTCTGTGAATTGATGTAGCCTAAGGCTGTCAGTAGATTAAAAATGTATTTTTAATTAATAAGTTTTTTTACTAATGCGATTAATCAAACATGATTAAAAGTTTGGTGTTGGTAAGTTTTTATTTATTTTTTTATTTTTTTTATTCAGCATTGACTCTTTCAATTGATTAAAAAGTGACAGTAAAGACAATTATAATGTTACAAAAGATTTCTTTTTCAAATAAATGCTGTTCTTTTGAACTGTATATTCATCAAAGAATCCCCAAAAAATGTATCATGGTTTCCACAAACATATTAAGCACAACTGTTTTCAATATTGATAACTAAAGGCCCCAGTATACTTCAAACAAAGCTCTTTTTCGTTCTTCATTTAGGGGTAAAACGAAGTTCGAAATGCGTGACCAGCGATATACTGTAATCGAACATCTGACGCCGCCCACACTGCTGAGAGTGACGGTTAGATGAATATGTAAATATGTGCCATGCACTTTCTTCTCAGTAACAAAATAAACACAACAAAAATGAGAAAACGGCAAGCATTTATTATAGAAAGCTTAAGAAAAGCGTCTGATCATAACATGGGTATGTTAGCACAAGCTCTGCTAATTAGCACTCCAGTCACGTCACGTCTTCATATAGCACTTTATTCAATAGATTGCTTAAAATCAAGCAGCTTTACAGTATCAAACATGAAAAACGGTGTTAGCGCCTCATTTTTTTACAAGCACAACTTCATTTTGTACTATAAAGCGGCTATCCATTGTGTTCATGTTTTCACCTGCGAAGGTCTTACCTCAACGAACTCAAACACACGAATGAGTCAAAAGGTGTGTTCGACATCGGCTGCGGCTGGATGTAACGATTGGCGAGAGTAGCCGCGTGCAGGCGGGGAGGAGCTGAAAACGGAGACGTGAAGTCGGACACTTTCTGCTTCCTGTAGTGACGCTCGCGCTGCGTTTGCATATTTTATCACAGCTGAAGTTAAATAAATGCAATATTTGACTAATACACTGATGTTTCAGAGACCATTTCATTCAAAACTTTATTTACTGCTTACAGTGTCTGTTTTTACAAGAATAAAGTTAAATAACAATGTAGTGGGGTCTTTGTTTTTTATCCGTTTTATTTTGATAAACATGACACAATACAACATCGCGACTACATGAAAAGAGCTTTAACTGTTATAATAACACAGATTTTTGAGCATTACTGGCGCTGAAGGCGTGACAATAAACACGAAACACACGTGATCGTTGTCATGCGGTGAATCCGGCCAATCATGAAACAGCTGTGTCGTCATCAGAGCTCGTGCGAAACTGCGCTGGCTGCCTCAGGCGGCTGATCTCGAATCGCTCTCGCGGTACTTTGAAGCCATACGTCACAGTCACATGGCGTCGGCGCTGTCTCAATTCGGACAAAATTTCTAACCGGCATGCACTGCTTCAAGTCAGCCGCCGATCGGTCTGTGCGGCGCTGCATCAAGTCGAACAAGCCTTGGGGCTCCGATGCTCTGACGCAATTTTCAAAGCACTATTGTATCACACACTGTACCGATGCTTGTATCGAAATGACAATACCATGTGATTGATGACGTTTGAAGCTTCGAACATCATGCAGTATCGGAAAGTCGAGACAGCTGGTTTGAAAAAATTGGCACTTCAGCTGATGCATAAAGGAAAATGCATTTAATCATGTTTTATTGCTGGGGTCTCAGAGACCCTGAACAGAACAAAAGGGTTAAACAGCTCACCCAAAATATTATTTTAACTACTCACGTCAGATATGATCACATCATATATTTTATATTATTGATCAATAGCTATGTGAATCCTTTGACCAGGTTACAAATGACACGAGTGGTGGTCTCATTGTCACAAATTAATTTAGATGAGATTAAATTAGATTAGATAGTTCTGATTCAAGACAAGAGTGATTCCGTATGTCACGGACTTCCGAATCTTAGGTCACGTGCTTTTTCAAACCATAGATCTGCTCCGCGATGATTTAGATATGGTGGAGAAGTCTGACCACCAGATGTCGCTAATGTGCACTGTGTTAAAAGCTTCAAGTAATGAACCGTTTTTCGGCACAATTTGATGAAAGCCTCAAATGCTTCAGAAAGCCTCGGTTTCCCATCACTACTGAAGACTGGAGTAATGGCTGCTGAAAACTGAATTACAGGAATAAATTACATTTTAAAATATATTTGTTACATCGGTTTGGGTTTTGTTAGTGTTCATGTCTTTTATTTTGAATTCTCATAGTCATGTTTCCTGTTTCCTTCTTTGTCATGTGTTTCCCTTGCTCCTCATGTGATCCTGTCATGTGCCTTCCCTGTTCATGTGTCTTGTTCTGATTGGTTCTCTTGTCATGTTCTCATTGGTTCATTGTTCATTGCTTTCAGGTGTGTCTTGTTAAGTCATTAGTCTCTGTATATAAATAGACCTCATGTTTTCAATGTCTCTTGTCTAGTATTGTTCAGTGTAACCTGCTGTTGATTAGTTTCTTGTTTCATGATTTTTGATGAAGTTTGTCAAGTCATGTTTATTTTTGTATTTAGTTTAGTGGTAATAAAGAAATTGCTTTTGGGTTGAGTAATACTCGCTTCCAGTGGACTTCCATTGCTTTATTAAAATATAAAAGTTACTGGTTACACTTTATTTTAAGGTGATGTTGTTACATTGTATTTATTCAAGTAAGTACTGAGTAATATTAATTAACTACATGTACTTACTTACAGGTTAGGATTTGGTTTAGGGTGTTACTTGTAATTATGCATAATTTACTGTTATTGTTATAGTTATTGTTGTAGTAACATGTAACTACGTCATCTTAAAATAAAGTGTTACCAAGTTATTTTAAATTGTAGTTAGTTTTCACAATATTACACAAAAGCTCCTTCAAAAGCATTACCAAATCTTATCAACCCCAAACTTTTGAACTTTTTGAAACAAACAAACAAACAAAAACCCAGTGTAATAGAAAATGAACTGAGATCTCATCACAGCTAAAGTGAATCCTCTATTGTAAGTTGCTTTTGGATAAAAGTGTCTTGTAAATGCATAAATGTTAATGTAAAAAGAGACCTGAGACAGTGCGAATATTAAAAAAACGGTACTTTTTCCACCCCATTCACTTTTTGGTCCATTATCTGAGTTTCATTCAATTAAAGAGGACTCGGCACCCTCAGAAATGCCATAAGGGTTTAGATGGGTTAAAAACTAATGCTAGACTCAGAGCAATATATGCAGACAGTGGACCAGAGCTGCAGAGATTCAACAGTCTGTGAGACAGTTTCATCTTGCGGCTAAAGTATGCCTATCAGTCTGACAGCTTGAACCCAGAACAAGTAGTTGGGCACCCTCATGAGGCGTCTCATAGCCCTATAGTTAGCATGTAGCTTTGGTACACTGTTGAATCTTTAAAAAGCATCATAACACTCATGTGACTGAAGTGTGAGTACAAACAAAGGTTCTTTCAGCCTTTAAAGATAGACTGGTTTTCAGTGTCATACCACATTAATAAAAAACTTGTTTTGGACAGGCTTCTCTAGGTGCCCTGTGGATATTAGTGGTTCACTCACTTGACATATGGCAAACAAGACCACACACGTGGGGAGAGAGAGAGAGAGAGAGGGAGAGAGAGATTCCAACCCATGGCCAGATGAGTGTTTTAGAGAATGTCTCTTCCAAACTCCTCTACATTAATGCCTGCTGTTGTGGCAGTGATTTAGGACCACCAAACCAGATTAAAAGGGAACTGTCCCAGCTGCCACCTGGCACACAGATATAGGGCTGAGAGCCTGATGCTGGAATGCTTTAAAAACCCATAGAAGAGCCTGATACATCATCTATCCGTCATTCAGCGGAAAGGCGTTCAAAAGGTTTTAAGGTTGACTTGCTTTTATTTTGATATACTTTGATAGAATGAATTATTTGATTCAGTTAATTACCACCAGCTTTGGTTTGTAACCCCACTCGGCAGTACTCGCGCTGTGACCTACAGTACATGCAGTTTCATGCAGCTTGCATTCCTTTTGTATTTTTCAATTTCTCATCTGATTTCTCAATGGAAATCAATCTGAGAACCAGCAACATTATTTTGTTAATTAAGTATTAATTTAAAATCTATAATCTGAAATCTACAACAATCTGTACCTTAAAAATGCTTATTTTAGCCTATAGTGTGCAACAACAGTTGGGCTCCAGAAGCAGAAATCTTAGTAATTTTCTCCATAGGGATATTGATTTTTAACAATAACTTATAAACCTTTAAATGGAGACCTATTGTGAGCTATGAGGTTGTTAATTGAGGTTTTAAGGCCAACAGTCCAATAAATGCCTACAATTCCACAGTTAAACATGTTTATGGAAATAATGTGGACTGATGGCTTCATAACCTCAATTAACAACCTTTTCAAGAATGGATTCGCAGTGCTTCATGGGATTGTAGTTCTTTCCCTCATTAAAGATTTTACACAGTCTTGTACCTTTGTTTTTTGTCTGACTTTTCAAATGCTTTTTTGAAAAAAAAAATTATAATAATTATGGGAAAAATATATCAGAAACCAAGGGCTGCTGGAAAAGTGGGCTTGCACTGTTGCACTTAATTTTGTAAATATTGATATTATTTTTTTGCCTAGTTAAAAAATGTGTACTCTTACAGATCCCAACCTTCTCAAATGTGTTTAGTGCAACACATAACCACTGCATTGCTAATAAAACTATACAAATACACAAATATCAGGAAAATAAACAACAACTATATTGTCTATTTGACCTCACTAGTTGTTTAGTCAGTTATTACATTAGTCCACTTAACTATTGTGACCCATCCCTTATTTTAAATGCATTATGGGTTAATAGTATGCAATTTAATGCATGTAGTTAACTTTATTTCTCATTTCAATTTAAAGTCCTTTCAGGAACAGCATATTGCACTGTGCATCTCCTTTCTGATTGTTTAGGTTCACCACCTGCTGTGGTCTGTCACAGCTGACTTTCGGTTTCTGACTCTTTTTGTTCTAATTAGATACATGCCTGCTTGTTTTTGTTTCTTTTCTTTCTGTGCTGGAGAAGTGCATTCACCCTCTCTGCATCTCTGATGCGCCTCATCGCTCTGCGAAAGCACAGGAGATAAAGCACTCAGCCTTCCAATCTCTGACTGTCTTTCACTTTCAGTGCTCGCTGCTGGATAAATAACAGTCATCTCAAATGTTATTCTGTACTCAGGCTCATAATGTACAAAACAGAATGGAAGGGAGGCTAAAAGAGAAGATGAAAAGCACCCACCTTCAACAATTTCTGTTTAGTAGTTTTAAGTAAGTGAACATGACAGAGTATATTTGGAGCACAGTTTTAGATTTAGTCCTACTGATTTTAAAACACTTGCAATTGTGTAACCAATTGACTAAGGGTCTTCAAAGGTCATGTGGTACCTTGATTTTGAACTACACATTTTAAGTGATGTTGGTAACGGTAGATTTAGACCTAAGGGCTTGTATTAAGCCGGGTGCACACTGTGATTTTTAATAGTGGGAACACTGGGATCTCAGCTGTCATTAATGTCAGACATCATCAACCCATAAACGTTCGGTGACTGTGAGCTGCATTACACACGGGACTCAAATGGTGCCTAACAAGGAAATCTCTAGCGTTAATTTTGATCACGGCTTTTTGACGTTCGTCGTAGGAGAAGTCACACTGCAGGACTGTGTGCCAAACCTTCTGACAATGCCAGAATTTCATCTGAGGTAAAATTTGATCGCAACGGTCATTAATCGGCTGTGGGTGAACATGTCAAACTACCGATCAAAGACTACAGATTTTAGCCTAGGATTATAGGAATCTTTTAGAATTCTCAAAATTTATCTCGGACGACCAAATTGTGTCCAGAATCGCACAGTATGCTCTCGCCTTAAGATATTTTTATTCCAATTTATTCTCTAAAAGAATGAATGTGCCATTTTTTGAGGTTCCATTTTATTGATATTGTAAATATACCATCTTTCTTTCTACCTTTCTGTTATGTTATGTATAGTTTTTACAGAAAAAAAATATTAAAATGCTACAGTGAAAACATGTTAATTGGTTAATTTACTGGCCTATACCATATATGGTGGAGAATTATAATTATATGCAAATAGTTTGTTTCTTCTTATTGTTTAGGGTGATTTTTGTTACATTTTCTGTTATTTAGGTTTATGTTAATATTTAGACAGACCACTGATGATGAACTCTGATTCATCATGTGGTAGTACTTTTTAAGATAAAAAGCATGATCGTTCAAATAGATTGGTAAATTAACATTATATCAAATATAAGATGTATATTTTATAAGATGTAAGATGATGTTATGTGTCATAAGATGTCAAATATACAAACACAACAAATCAACAAATATTTAAGATTCTGTTTCTACATCATGAAATTCTGAAATTCATGTTCTATTTATGTACATTTTATTCAAAATTTTTAGCTGATGGTTTTAATTTACCAAAAATTCAAAGAAGCATTTTTCCTAGTAGTCTCAGACCATCTCTCAGTCTGTACATGGGTGTTTTTCAGTTTAGGCACATTGATTGTAACATTCATCCTAGACTCTGTATTCTCACCTTATAGTTTATGAGTTAAGCTGTTTGCCTGGTCTGTTTTAGTAAAACCAATGAAAACATCCAGATGGTTGTGAAAAGCAATTGCAGCATTTCAGCTGATTTGATTCTGACAATTTTCTGTAGGCCTGTTGATGCATCTTAAGTCACCTGTTACATTCCCCCACTATAATTAGGGAACAGAAAAACAAGAGGCTAGGAGAGTTTAAAACATTCAGCACGTCGTTTCACACTGAGCCTTGGCGGCTCTGCCACAATGTGAAAATGGCCTTTCTTTATGTCGCTTTTTCATTCCACTGGGATCCCTGCTTTTGGCATCGGTGCTTGTCACTTGCTATTTATCTTTCCTAAAGGCAATTAATTTCTTTGAAACAAAGAAGTCAAAGCCCCCTAGCGTAACAAGCCAACACAGGTGAAGGAAACCAGCTTAGCAAAAATGCCTCAGCAAGGCAGCTTGTGATTGCACTTTGTTTCTAAGGAAACAAAAACTCTTCAGCAGGGGATTAATTATGATCAAGTAGCCATTAAAATCAATTGTAATGCCTGGATTTAATGTTGAGGTTGATTAGTAAATGCAATCTATTGGAAACAACAGATTGGCCTGGAAATAATGCCTGGTGGGTCATTCGCTGACATCACATGGCTTTGAAGAACCACTTTGTAGTGCAAAGTGCATTTTATGGATGCAGCATACAGATTACGTTACAGTTTAGTGTTTGATCATTTAGCAAGTCATTTCTGGAGTTTGTACGTGTTTTAAAACAACTGCTTTGTGAAGTTCTTTATTAAATAGCATTTAGAACAAAAATGTCAGATTTAAGCATTACAATTATTTGTCCCTTTTTCTCAATACTGTCTAAATGTCTAGAGGGAGTAGCAGAATCAGAATTTGAGAGCTGAGAGTAACATTGGCTAAGCAGACATCTCAACGTGGCAGTTTCAGAAATGATTTGCCTTGGATGGAAGAACATGGATAATGCTGTCATGCTCCCTGCTGATTGACAGGACAGGAGGGACCTGAACTTCATCAAATGAAGTGTGCCGCAGTGGCTGGAGTCTGTGTGGTGTTGAAGTCATGGGTCGACTGCTGTTTTTGATTGCTCAGCTGTCATGCTGACTTGTCTGACACCGGGTGGAGAGGTCAGGCTTTGACTTTTCCTCACTACGTGATCTGCATCCAAAAGTTGAGCCCTTATTTTAGCTGGTTAATAATGTGTTTGCTGGTGTATGTGGACATAGATGTCTGTGAAAAACAAATGAGTTTAAGACCGTGTCCTTAACAGGCCACATAGTGAGATTCCAGATTATTCCGTCCATGCTGAAAGAGGAAATGTTGAGCGATGTGTGAGTTTTCTGTGGATGCTCTGTTGCACTGCTGTTTTTATTCAAGTTTGCATTTAACGGACGTTGTGATGTATATCAGAGTGAAATGGCTTCTCAAGCAAAGTTGTTTTGGACCCCATTGACTTGTATTGTCAAAAACAGTTCTTTAATGTGTTTTTGTGTTTTGAACAACATGAGGGTGAGTAAATTATGGTAGAAAATTCATTATTTATTATTTCTCCCTTTCAGCAGACTTTCACAGCCCACGACTATTACATTTATCTTGGCAGGCGAACAGCATCTCACCACCATTTGCAATGTTACTCATTGATTAGACCTCTGTTTTTTGTAGGGGCTTAAGAAAATTAAAAGAACGTAATCCTCTAGGGCCATGTTCACACAGCAGCAGAATATGGTTGTCAGTCCTGTATTTGAGTACTTAATACAGTTACGTTCACACACGGTACAGTTATTTACGTGAATGACAACCGCATTCTATAACCAAACTCGCACCCATACATTTTCAGGACTCACATCTGCATTCTCTGAAAATTTGCACTGTGTGAACGGAACTGGACTGGACAACTAGTTGTCTGTCAAGTCATACAGTGTGAGAGAGCCATTCTGCTAAGGGGTTTCATGTGTGGTTTCACTTTCTGTAACTTACAGCAAGGGAGATATGAGCTGTGCATCATCTGAAGGTTTTAGATCCAGTCACTATTCTCCACCGGAGCCGCTCCCATCAGTTTTGTGTTCTATGCTTTACTCAGATGCCGTGTCATGTGTGAGATGTTACAAAGGACATGAGACGCGAGGACAATCGTTGAAGCCATCCAACTAGCGCATGTTTACATTAGTCACTATGGTCACTAATAAGAGAATACGGGCTTGACTCTCGTTGCACGTTCATACAGAATATTCGAGACGCTACTGTAAGTTGCTGTCTGAACAGGACATTCAATTAAGTAAATGGAGTTGTCAATCCCAAAATCCGAGCCTAGGATATTTATTTATTTTGTCCATACAATGAAAGTCAATTGTTTTGGACCCCATTGTATTGTCAAAAACAGTTATTCAATGTGTTTTTGTGTTTGGAATGATATGAGGGTGAGTAAATTATTAATTAAACATCAAGGTCTTTTAATAAGAATATGCAACATAGAGTAATTCAACAATTCAAAAGAAATTAAATAATGAGACGTTGTTTTAGAGTATTGTGCATTAGCATTTCTACCTGGTTTCTTTACATAAAACCTCTGAAGCCTAAACATGTCTGAATTGGACATTTTGATTGCTTGTAATTGAATGCAGCATTAGGGTACAATCATTTTTCTGAAGGTCTTCTTGTTTTTGTCTGCTGCCAAGGCGCCTAATGCATCCTGCAGAGATGTTTTCCTGTTCGTAATGTATCTTGCCGTGCAGGGAAATTTTTTTTATTTCTCTTTGAATATGCTGTTGTCCATGGTAAGTGTCTGTGTCTCGGAGAAGTGTACTGAAGTGGATAATTTGCAGTAACTGTCAAAGCACAGTCTCACTGTGGATTGTCTAAGATATTACAAGCTAAGGGCCAAGAAACAATCCTCTCTTTATTTGGGATGCAGTTTGTCAAGCAGTAACAGTATAAGTTAACTTTTCAAGGACAAGAACTTCTCCCTCTCTGACTTGTTCCACTTAAACAATCTTTCAAGTGGCTCATGTGACATTCAAAGCCAGGCTCTCTCCTTTCCCACCGGATCACCCTAAACAGGTCTTGTCACAATATCCTGTCACTAGGTGCCAAAATCTGACTGAATGATTTAGCACATCCTGCCTGTCAGGTCCATTATATCTAATAGAGAACCTGATGCATAGATTCCGCCTGACAGTGTGGCTGTAATCAAAATGCCTTTGTACGATTTGGGCACCTCTTTGCTCCTAGATACGGCAGCCAGCGGGTGCCCTGGGGGACCCTTTGCAGATAGCGCCGCAAAACATTAATTTTCAGATCTGCCGAACGCAAGCGGCGGCCCCCGGCATTGTTTCCCCCAGGAGCCCAGGCGCTTCATTATAAAAAAAAGGTCCTCTCTCACCATCCTCCACAGTATTTTGACCTAATGACTTTTCTGAAGATTCAGTGAGGGATTAAAGCTCATCCTTATTTCTCCCTTTCAGCAGACTTTCACAGCCCACGACTATTACATTTATTTTGGCCGGCAAACAGCATCTGACTACCATTTGCAATGCTCCTCATTGATTAGACCTCTGTTTTTCGCAGGGGCTTAAGAAAATGAAAAGAACATGTAATCCTTACTGGTTTTAGTGTAGAATAAAAATGGATGTTAAAATTGATATAGGCAGATTGCTAATAAACATCAGAGTAGCAGAAGTGATGTTCAACATGAGGATGCATTAATATGTATTAAGTGTGCTCCCAGTCAAATATTCTCTCATAAGAAAAAAATTGTGATAGAATGTCACTGTATCATTAGTATTATTTGAATCATTTATCAAAGTGAATAACATATTGAGGTTGCTATTTGTTCAATGCTTGTTGAGTGTGAATGCCAGAACAGAGAGCCATTTATAAAGCCCTGTCATATTGTTGCTACAACTGATTTGCAATAGCGTGGAGCGGGTTGGGGCGGGTGAGGAGGTAATTTTTGAGACATTGTGGAAAGGGAAGAATAATTGAAATCTGGAATGTGATATGAACAAGTTACCCTCGCTCTTTATAACCATTACAACATGGTTCAGTGAATGTATTCACAACTGTAATACCCTTGCTAAGCCATGCGTGCTAACCTGCTGACAAGCCAAAAAATGTCCTCGTAGTAGCTGTGATTGATACGGCCTGAATTGAGACGTTTCTAGTGCTCATTAAGAGCACAAAAGAATGAGAGATCACATTAACTGACTGATAAAACAACAGCACGTGCGGTGATCGTACTGTAGGTGCCGTGAAAGTGAGATGATATCCTCATCGTCATTGATTGGCTGATGTCATATGTGTTGAGGATGGAAGGGTTTCATCTAGGGACCACTAAATCTCTCTGGCACTGTGGAGGGTGAAATTACCAAGACGACATGCAATAGTTCCCTTGGGTTGATTTAAATGTATTATGTTAAATGGATAAATGTTACGGCTGCACAATGATGACACAAACCTCATCATTTTTTTTTATTATTTCCCTTGATAATGATTGTTTATTCTGAATAATAAAATGTATATTATAATTAATGATATTTTGTGTAGGCAACTGCATGCTGTAATCTTTTTTTTTTTTTTGTAATCTGTAATCTTTTTTTTGTAAGCTACACATCCAAAACAAGCTGAGAACTGTTCCTTGATTACTTTATATACATCATTAAAGCAATTCGATTTATACAATGCTGGTTATTTCAAAGCGGTTTTACAGTGATAAATAGGAAAATAATGATCAATGATGCAGAGTTCAATTCTGCTGTAAAGCAGCTCTAAAAAAAGACAGTGTCATTATTGTTACATATGTTCTCCAAGGAAGACGAGGAAGGCAGGTTCAAGTAAGATAACGTAGTTTAATCTCAAGGAATAGGCAGGTAACATCAAACACATGTAACATACAACAATACCGGACGCTAGACTGAAGACCGGGAGGAACTTAAATACACAATACTAATGACGAACAGCTGTGAGAACAGAAAACAAAGGAGCACGTGACAGTCAATAACAAACAGGACGAGACGGTGAATGTAACATTATCTCCGGAGGTGGACGGAGTGATGGTAACGGAGTGAGGAAGGGAGGACGACGATCCACCGGCGGCGTTGATGGTGGTAGACCACTGGCGCAGACCCAGAGCTCCCCAGATCCGACAGTCCACAGCCGAGTTGATGAAGGGCGAGATGATGTAGAGTGGACTGACGGCATCTGGGGGATGACCGACGGAGACTCGGCAGGTGGATTCCGATGCGTAGACGGAGAGCTGGCGAACTCCCTCGACGTCGCTGGCCTGGGAGACCGCGGCGATGTACTGCCGACGACCGGCGGAGGTGGAGCTGGAGATCCCGAGGGCTGCAGTGACGTCGGCTCGACCGAGGACAGAGGCAACTCCGAGGGGAAGGAGGAGCCCTCTGTAGCTGAAGGGGTGGAGGGACGGAGTGTAACGGACGTCCCTTAAGTCCGCTGCGGAAGAGGAGGGACTACTGACCAAGGGGGAGCCGGCCGGACGAGGGAGACCGGAGGAGCCGTCAGTCGGAGGGTCTCCGGCGGAACCGTAGATGGGCGGAGCCTAAACGGAGCCGGCAGGTCGACGGGCCAAGATGGAGCGACGAGGTCGGCAGCTGGAGGCGAAGCCACTGGAACCTCTGGCCTTAGTGCTGCTGGTGGGAGTGTGACCTGCGGATCGACGTCACAGGGGTTCCCCGGAGACGACGCAGGGCAGATGATATCCAGCAGCGATGGTACAGGAGGACTTGCTGAGCGAGGTGTTGACAGCGTGGGTAGAGGATCTGTAATGGAAAAAAAGTCCATAGAAATGTTCGTCAAATGACGATGATGAACATGACGGGTGGGTTTGGGTGGGAATCGACTCATCGCCGAAGTCAATCAGCCAGTCCTCCCTCTCCGTAGTAGTTTCTCCCTCGTGAGCAGATGTTGTGGGCTCACACCCCTGATCAGACGTCAGGTGGAGTTCCATTTCCGGGGCGTGGGTCACCTCTGTCCTCGGGGTCTTGGGATCTGGCTGACCTGTAGCTGCTGGTGGTAACTCTCCGTCTGCGGGGGGCTCGCACGAGTATTCCGCGGTCCGTGGAGAAGATATGGGCTCTGGGTCTGGCTGTGCTCTGGATCGGGGACAAACACTCTCCACTCTTGGTAAGGTCCACGGGACGATGGTAGTTGGCCCCGATCCAGAACAACGACTTCAGGGTTTCGTCGTCGTAGGGGCAGGCGAGTGCAACACTGATGAATTTCGTGGTGAATACACAAAAACTGTCCGCATAATCCATTTTCGGTTTTGGTCCGGTATTCTGTTACATATGTTCTCCAAGGAAGACGAGGAAGGCAGGTTCAAGGAAGATAACGTAGTTTAATCTCAAGGAATAGGCAGGTAACATCAAACACAGGTAACATACAACAATACCGGACGCTAGACTGAAGACAGGGACACAATACTAATGACAAATACACAATATTTGTAATTGTGTAATCAGTGTCCATGGTGAATGATGAGTGGAAAACAAAGGAGCACGTGACAGTCAATAACAAACAGGACGAGACGGTGAATGTAACAATTATACAGCATTATTCAATTATATGTTGATTCAATTCTGTTCAATAACTGTTATGAAATGAGTTCAACTATAAGCAGCTAGACAATAGTGTTGTTAAAGAAAAAAAAAAAGTAAGATTATACCCTCTTAGCAGCTTGAAAAACAAAAATGCTATTCAAATTTCAAATAAATTATTCTCAGGAAACGAGAAACGTGACAATACCATTTTAATTAATGAAGTTGTCACTAGCAACCTTTGATGGAAACATAGCAAATTTAACTTGAGACGAAACACAAACACTGTCATGTTATCTTGTGTTTTGATGCCAGGTGTTTGGGAACGCAATCGTGTTGAGTAGTGTTGTTAAAAGTACCGACTGCGATACCAGGTCGGTACTGAAATTTAAAAAATGTGATGCTTTGAGCACTGTTGAACAGATTCGTAAACACCTCTGATTGGGCTTTGTGTTCATGGGCTCATCAGATTGGCTACATTTGTCAACGGGAGCATTTAAAAAAACACGGAAGTGTTTGAATCTAAAAGCATTTTGAAAGCAGGAACGGGAGCGGTCCGCTGATAGACGCCTGCTTTCAAACTCTCCCATATCTATCTGTGCAAGCGCAGTCAGTGAATAGCATCATTGATGTCTATTTACAACATGTTTTTGAAGCGTTGATCGTTGTAGCCAATCACAGACATATCTGATGAGCGCGTGAACACAGTTGCTAATCAGAGGTGTTTACGAATCCTCAATAGCGCTCAAAGCATCACATTTTTTAAATTTCAGTACCGACTTGGTACTTTTGACAACACTATTGTTGAGGCATTTCTTTGGCTCACACATTTCAGAATGATCAAACCACATTTTGAGATGCCGTGCAATGAAATTGGTCTGCTGGTTAGTCCAGTTATCCAATCACATCCTCTGTTGAGGCAAAGTCATGAAAGATTTTTTTGTTGCGCATCAAGGTATTTATTTGGTAAATATGTTTCCATCGTAGTTTATGCGCATGTCTTATAAAAATATCCACCTCAAATTGAGCGCACAAGTTTTTTATTCAGATTTTTAGAATTTATGGTCATCTTGGCATTTCCATCCAACATTTTTTTTTATGGAGTATCCCAAAATTTACACATAAATAGGTGGATGGAAACAGTTTACCCAGTTTCACGTGACCATTTGAGGCCTGCAAGAGCTCAAATGCTCCCAACAAAGAGCTAAAATGCTCCCAACAAAGTCTTTATTGCACAATAATCTATTGTTTACCTTGTGTTCTTTTTTATTATAATGTTAGCGTTCTAGTTTTGTTGTGTTGCTTACTTCCAGTGTAGACTGTATGTAAACAATGCAAATTAACGCTGTTACAGTCCGTTTTGGTTCAGTGGCTTCTTTTTGAGTGTCAGGTGATGTTTCTCCAGCATTAATTTTTATGGGCCACCACAAACAGAAGTGAAACACAAAACACACCTTGCATATTTGGAGCAGTTGTCATCACTGATAGGCTTATAGAATAATTAAATTCCTCTGATTTACAATTGATGATTGGTTACCAAGGGATGAGAATCTACTGGGACCTGGCAATACTATTTAATCCCCCGGTTTCACAGGCAAGGCTCAAGCTAGTCCTAGACTAAAGTGCATTTTTGAGCTGCCATTGTTTTGTCTCAAGATGCACATCAGTAATGTTTTTTTGTAGTATATGTTTATAAAAGCCTATATTGATATAGGGTTCAAGCAACAATTTTCTTTTTTTAGAGTATAGTTATTCAAAACTGAGCTTTTACTCTTTATTTGTTAAATCTATTTCATCTGCATTAGAAAGTATTATGATGCAATATATTGCAATACTTTGTAATATAATTTTTGTAGTCTATATTATATTTCTGATTATTTGTGTAGTCCTGTTATTGCTTAACTAGCCAAAGACACCACTCCTGAACACCAACCCATTACTATTAAATGACAAGGACACGCATGACAGTGAAAATCCATGTTTTTGGACTAGTAAAATTTCTGGATGGAGGAAAGGCTTAAGGGATCATACGCTGTACATTTTAAAACTGATGCTTTCATATTCATTGACAGCTTTTCACAATGCTCCTCAGGCGGTTTGGTGCATCGCCATCAAGCACTAGATGTTCCTGTTCAGTCATTTCTTGTGGCATGAGATAAATGGTTTATAATTAGCTAAAGGTATAGCAATAATAGACAGTCATCTGATTTATGCAGCGTCCTTCCTTTACAACTCTTGATAACATAAGTTCACAACAATTAATCTGTTGGAGGTCATTTTCTTGAGGAAATGGGATATTTTCAAAGCAGTCCTGTTTCGTGTACATAAATGTACATAAGTCTGCTCAATGATATATAAGGTTCACCTGATGTGATTGGAGACCTGGAACATGGCCAATTTATACTGAATACCAAGTATGCTTTTATTATGCATAGGCTGTACAGTAAAGTACAATGTGTGCTTAAGTAGAACAGTGGACCTTAAAGAACTGGTGAGGAGACTGACCGCTGTCACTGATTTGAATTATGAGTAAAGGCTGTAATACAGGTAATCCACCTCTGACCACCAACACATAGAGGAAAGCAATTTAGAAATGTATAGATGACATTAAAATTGCCTGCCAATCACAGCACTCAAGCACCTTTAATTAAACGAGGAATCTGAGTTATAATAAGCCAAAGCCCTTCGGGAAATGCAGCAGCTCAGATTTCATTTTACAGACCGTTTTATTCTGCAACGGTGCTTCAACCGCCCTCTCTTTTGCTACCTGATCACAGACACTGATCATTTCTCCCAGTGAGAAAATTGAATTTTCACCTTTTTATATTAGCCCAGCTTTATCTAGTATGATTAGAAAAAGAGAAGGTTCCTTTATATGCCACTCTGGATTAATTTGATTTAGCTTTCTGTAGCACACGTAACTTTTAAAGATCCTTTGCAGTTGTCACCTAATTGAAATTTCCCCTCTACTCTGATCTACTGATTTATCCCATTTGCATCAAATTCTGCAATAGTCATTTGAGCAGAGAGGCATGAACTGAACTGCAGTTTATAAGATATTAAATCAAAGATTTTATTTCTGTGCCTGGCATTCTTGTACATATCCTACAAGCGCTCTCAATAAGAATATTACGAGGCCCTTTTATAGATTTTTACGTGCCTTTCTATTGTGGTGCATTGAATTCAAAGTTCAGTCATTGCACTGTGACAGGATTAAAAGCACAGTAAAACAACACAATTGGGGAATTTGCAAGTGTGATGGTTTCTAGACAGCCCTCGCTTTATGAATGTATCTGCCCAGTTAATGATTAATACCTTAATACCCTTAATAGTCTCCTAAAATATTTCCGGCATCAGCAAGGTTCAGTGTTTTCTCGTAGTATTTAGAAGGCAACTAAACTTGCACTGTTTGGTAAGCACTGGCCTAATGATTTTGTTTACTTCCAAGCAGCAATTAGTCCATACTAGAATAATTCATAATTGTTTTTTGAGGCTGTTCCATCCATCTTTGTCCATTCAGCAAAAGAACAAAATGTTACAGAGTGACTTCATAAAAGCACAGGATTTGAGACAGGAGAATTGAAATTGTGCATTTGTATGCTCTGACACAGCAAGCGAGACGATGCATAATATGTGGGCTTTGTTAATGCGATTCTGTGAGGCAGAGCAGATTGTGCTTAACATGTTTATCATAGGGATGTGCAAAACGGCACATCTTTGAAATCAGCTAGTCGGTGGGCTGCCTGAATGACTGTTTGGTTAATTTTTTTTAAGAAGGTCAGTTTCCTAGGTGGCTTTTTAAGTAAGATGATTTCTTGCATCAGACGTAGCGCAACGGAATGGAACGCAACAGGATCTTGAGATTCGTTTTTTAAAATGCATTTAAATTGCAATTTCATTATGTTATAGTATGTTTTACCAGTGCCTGATTCCTTTTTGGCAGGCCCTTAAAGGGATAGACTTCTGAAAAAAAGAAAATTTAGTTAACTGACCTTCATGGATTTTTTTCTTCTGCAAAACACAAAAGAAGATAAGGCTGTTATTGTCCATACAATACAGTTAATGTGGTCCCAAAAAAAAGAAGAAAAAAAAAGTTCTCCACAGAAGAAAGAAATTCATACAGTAAATGATGATAGAATCTTTGCAAGAACTATCCATTTTAAACCATGACATGTACTTCTCCCTGTCTGCTGCTTTTGTCATCACAGATAGTTGTTGGTGAAGGGCTTAGTATTGTATGTGGTGCCATTGGCCAATTAGCATTGTTATGAGTCATGACATCATTATCCTGTGAACATAGACCCAGGCTGCATGATTAATCGTAATAAAACCAAAAGGCTGTGTTTTAATTGAATAAATAAATGCGATGTGCGTTTCAGAGTGAAGTGTGGCACTGTGTTTTTTACACGTAAGCAGATCATGATCTGGAGTTTCCAGCCTCGGAGTCGGAGCCATTCAAATCACAGTAAATCCTGCTCTGTAAAATTGTTATTATTATTATTATATGAATTTTCTTATAATCTTTTTATTTTATTTTACAGTGACATATTACAATAATAATACTTATTTTGTTTAATACATTTGTTTTGTAATAATAATAATAATAATAATAATAATAATTATTATTATTATTACAAAACAAAATATAAAAAATAATTATTACTATTGTAATA
>RJVU01050883.1:659445-694994 GCA_003731715.1 Anabarilius grahami | reverse complement strand
CAGCCCTAACGCAGACCTAAGCTGCTGGTTTTACTGGTTTACGTTTGGGAAATTACTGTTGGCTAGCTTTAACTAGAAGCGAAAAATGTCCCTGAAGACAGAAGCGCTGAGCTTAGTGGCACATTTCAATCAGAAGGAAACAGCAGGGGAGACGTCTTCCATGGGTGGAATCGTTAGTTCTGCTCAATATGGCCGAAAGCGATAGAAACGAGACAGAAAACAACAACAGGAAGAAAGATTCTGACTATATTTTTTCATGGGTACAGGTTCAGACATTTCATGTAACTGATGTCATTTTTTGTATGCTGCAAGTGCCTCAAATGGAAATGATGAGTCTGTGATCTTTCCCCATGCTTTCTCAATGTTCATCTCTCATTCAGCATCAGTGCTTATTTTACAGCATTCATACCTGTCCAAGTTTTTTTTTCCTTTTGATTCTCTCTCGCCACTTGTTGCAAGAGCCTGTGATAGATGTGTATTTCAGTTAAAGCACTGAACAATGAAATTACAGAACATGCACTGCTTTGACTTTAAAGGCTTCCTGACAGGCCCCAGACCAGAGCGGACATTGCCTGAAGGCAGCCCTCGGAGCAGACCCATAAAACCCAGGTATAGATGTTTCCAGGGAGGGACTTTGTACCTCTCCATACCATTTTACTTTTGGAGAAAGCCACTGGAAAACCTTTAACCTGTTATGATGATGTTCTCAAGCTGACATTTGATTTATGATCTCTGCTTTGTGTGAGCTCCCCTCGGCAAAGGTTTGACTGATAGTACCACTGAAACCCGAATTGGGCTGGTGTTGGGCCAGTGGCAAAAAGAAATTAGGCTTTTATTTACATATAAACATTAATCAACTCACACATCAGTTGTGGTAAACGGAAGCTCAAGCATGTTTGCTTGACATGTGCGAGATCCAATGAGGTTCATTCTCGTGTGTTATGCAGCATGGTTGAGCTTCCGCAAGAGGTTTGTTCTCGCTCGTCAAGCGGGTTCATTTGAGCTTCTGTTTATATTAGCTGATCAATGTTTATATAAAAGCCTAAATTAAATCTGTTCATAAAGCGATCATGTCTCTTTTTAAAAAAAAAAAAGATTTATTGACATATTATATAGTATTATATCAGTATTATTTTCTATATTAGTCATGAAAAAATCCCGAAACTGTATTCACTTGGGGTGTGACGAGATTAAAATGTGACCAGATTTCTCGTCGAGGCGAAAAGTAGTCTCGTGATATTGCCATGACAGAGTGTTAGGATGATTAGGAAAGAATATGCCACCGCTACGTTTACATTACGCATCCACTGCTTTTGCTTTGTATTTAAATAAAAAACATTTAATTCAGTTGGATAACGGTCGCCGCCGCTCCATATTTACAGAGTACGCGCATTCGCGAAAGTGAAAGTAAACGGGAGGGCGCATTCAAACGCGATTTCAAGACCCCGCATTTTGAAAGCGGCTCCCTGATGAATACAAATGTCTCTCAATATGAAAGCTATTTTAGGCTGGGCTGTGTAGTTGTAACCATCTCTTAGCTCTGTATCAAAGAAAAATGTGGTCTTATTTGCACTTTGAATATTGAGAGAGTGTGATTATTAGGGATGAGCGAGTACAGCATTATCTGTATCTGTATCTGTATCTGTATCTGTTAACCATATGAATTATCTGTATCTGTATCTGTACTCGGAGTGGGTGGGGCCTAACCCGGAAGTAGGCGGGACTTGTTTTGAAATGGGCGGGGCTTTAACCGGTATGTTATTTTAAGCATGCAATTGATATGGGTTGATCAGAAATTGTTATATTTATTGCTGATTAGAAAAATATTTACAGGACAGCATCAGGATTGAGCTTCAGATCAATGGTTTTGATCACGATAGCAAACAAACTATATTACAGAACAAGTTTTGCAACAATGAAAACAAAACAATGCAGTGCAATTATGAAGTAAAATGTAATGAACAACATAACTTTCTTTTTTAACTCTTAATTTTTTTATGAAATACAGCAAAAAAGTGTCAGACACTCAGTGCGTGAAGTAAAAAAAAACTGGTTAGAGCCAGCTGACTTTAAAAAAAAAAACTCTGACGACCGGCAGAGAGAGAGAGAGAGAGAGAGTGTGTGTGTGTGTGTGTGTGTAGCTTAATAATTAATTTGTAATATTTATAACACTAGCTTACTACCTTTATGTTTTTATGAAATACAGCAAAAACGTGTCAGACACTCAGTGTCT
This sequence comes from Anabarilius grahami, assembly GCA_003731715.1. Lineage (NCBI taxonomy): Eukaryota > Metazoa > Chordata > Actinopteri > Cypriniformes > Xenocyprididae > Anabarilius > Anabarilius grahami. The sequence continues at coordinate 692,761 of RJVU01050883.1, read as the reverse complement.
GGTTACTGGTTAGAGACAGCTGAAGGTTTAAAAAAGAAAGAAAATCTCCGACAGGCAGAGACGCAATGCGAGTCGCATTCTACCAAGCAAGCACCACGTCTGAACGAACCCACGTTTACCAGAACTCTACTGGTTAGTAAGTACGTATTATTAACGTTACAACCCGAAGTAAAAAGCTGAAGAAACCCTAAACGTTAACGGAAAAGACCCGCGAACCCGAGTGACTGAGGGAGAGACAGAGAGCTGTTCTGTGTGTGACTGTGAGTGAGCAGAGCGAGACACAGCAACACAATACATCTGTATGTGTGTACGGGAGGAGCGCTGTGACTAGCCTATCACAGAACGCTGACACAATCAGCTACCCAATGATGATTTTCATTCAATCCGAGCACAGATATTGACTCGTATTACTCGTATAATACTCGTACTCGGCAGAAGTGCTTTATCCGTACCGGATACTCGTTTCAGCCGAGTATCCGGCTCATCTCTAGTGATTATGGTTGCACTTATTGTAAAGTGTTAACATAAAAATGAATAACAGTTTTCTCTTAATCTTATTAAGCACAAACAGTAAAGTTTAATTTGTTAACATTAGTTAATGCACTGTGAACTATCATGAACTAACAATGAATGACTATTTTTATTAACTAACATAAACAAAGATTAATAAATACTGTAGCAAATATATTGCTCATTGTTAGTTGATGTTGGTTAATACATTAATGTTAATAAATGAGACCTTATTGTAAAGTGTTACCATTTTTATTTATAAAGTTTTTATTTCTATGATCAGTTTGTGGAAAGGAGTTCTGTTAGGAGGTCAAAAGTTGTAGAAGCTCATAAATCATGTAAAGCAAGGTCTGAAGAGACTGAAATCATACAGAAGAGAAGTCAGTCAGTTGAGTTTGTGGCAAAACCTTTTACAGTACTTGAGTATTGTTGTCTTTTACTCCATATAATAATTCATACTCAGAAAGTAGAACTGAAATGACATTCATTACAAGATGATTAGTTAAAACATTTCAAATACACCTGCAGAATATTTTTCTAGTCATGTATTTCACTAGCCTGGGTGCCAGCCTGAACCCCGCCCACAACATTTTTTGGACGGGAAGTTCGGTCTGGACTCGATCCATTGTGGAGTAATTATGCTCGGCTCCCAGAAGGCCGAGCCAATCAAATTGCCAGGGCGGGCTTTAATCGATGATGGACAGGCTATCTGCGGTTACGTAACCACCCACGTCATCAAAGAGCGCTTGGGTTGAATTGGTTTTCACCAACGATGACTGCAGCTGGAGAAGTAAGATGTTTAGATTCCGCTATCACGTCTGTAATGAAAGAAATCGACAGCGCATTAATCTTAAAAGACGAACAAAGATCGTTTACACTCATTACTTTCCTACTTCTTCCAGTTCCAGCGTGCGTGCGTGCAGTTGAACTCTGTTGACAACTATGCGTCGCTCAACATACGTCACTTACTGCGTTGCTCTGATTGGTTGTAGGTCTATCCAATTGAGTGCAGAGTTTTTTTTTTTTACTGGTTCGGTTAAGACACGCCCCATAATTCAAGTGCAATGGAGCAGTATCAGACTCACATTCTGCCTAGAATATGAGTATGACGAAGTCAGGCTAGTATTTCACCATTGAGGATTTCTTAAAAATAGTGTGTAAAAATCTTGTCTCGTCTCGTTCTCGTGAACTCAATCTCGAGTCTCGTCTCGTCTTGTGAGCTACCTGTCTCGTCACACCCCTAGTATTCACTTATAATTTAAAGAATTAGTTCACCCAAAAATGTAAAATTTGTATATATATTGTAAAAAATTAAAATTGAATCTTTGAAAATTGAATTGAATCTTGAAATTTGTGACCAAAACAGACCAAAATCTTTTTAGTGACACTCTCAAAAATAAAGCTTCTTCATTGCCATCTGTTCCATGAAGAACGTTTTTCATTTCACAAAAGGTTCTTTATAGTTGAAAAAGGTTCTTTAGATTTTTAAAATGGTTTTAAAAAATTGTTCTTTTGAAGGTCCTGTATGCGATTTCTCAAATTCGTTGTAGAACACTGATGATATTTGAAATCAACCCAAACAAACCCACCCCTCTCTTCATTGCTCCGCCTCCAAAACTCACACTCCAATACTAACCACCCTGCTCCGAGTCGGTCTCGAACCCTGGCCTGATTGTTGCTGGCATGCGAGGCGAATGCACTACTAATGACACTAAACACCTCATTCTCTAGCAGGTGTCAGTGTGCAGTAGTTCAACTGCAAAACTCTCACTATCTGGCCATTGTTACACACACAATGCAAGAGTGGATGTCTGTTTATCAGAGCTGACGTGCAACAAAATGCTTCGAAAAATAAAGCACAGATGCTCATTGGTTAATGGTTACACGTTTGCTGTTGGTATCGGCCCGACTAACTTCCAAACAGTGTATTTGAAATAATACTGAGTCCATCTTTAAGAGCTCTTCACTAAAAGGTTCTTTGGGGAACCAAAAATTGTTCTTCAATGGCATCCCTGCGAATTGTATTTTTGGTACTTTTGTTTTTAAGAGTGCATATGGCATGAAGAATGAGATTTGAGAACTAAAGCAAGGGGGAAATTATCAGTAAATAACTTAAATTTCAATCTGTTCATCACACCAAGCTATCATATGACTTTATAAGACTTATAATCCAACACACAAGTCATATAGAGTACTTTCAGGGTTATTTTTATGTTGTTTTTGGTCCTTTGGGGGGCTTTGCAATCCATGGTCACTATGAACTGTTCCAAGACTATTTTGTGTTCCAATGAAAAAAAAATCACAGCATGCTGATTTAGCATGACATGAGGTTGAGTAAATAATACATTTTCATTTTTGGGTGAACTATTCTTTTAACATTGATACAGGACAACATATTGCCTCCTTTCTGTTCCTTCTCACTAATTCAATAAAATCATACTTTGGCATCAGGATGTGTTTTTCAGGATGCCGGCCACTGTGGCAGGCTTGTTTGGCTGCAGATGCTCCTCTGTGATCAGATTTTCAGATACTTGGGTAATGTAGCCCAAACTCTTCTAATGAGAGAGCAGCTCTGGGCTCAACAATACATGCCAACGCACTGAGCCAATTCACAGGGTGTGAAACAGGATGTTTGCAATTGCACAATGCCAATTTACTGCTTTAGTGTGGTGGTTATCAATGGCACTACAGCAGTTGTCAAAGGCACTTTTTTTAGATATGAAAATCACCATGGAATTGTTCAGTCGATGCATGCTCATGTCAGCTTGTTGCAGGTCAGGTATGTCAAATAGGTATTGTGTTGTGCAATGACGAGTTCTAGATTATTGGCATGTATACAGTATTTAATGTATGCTTCTCTCCTGAGTATACTGCTTCACATGGTTTGAACGGTGAGGTTGAGGGATTTTTTTCTTTTTTAGTTTTAATTGGTGTGCCGACAGCATGGTGTGCTTTAGCTGTTAGACAGCTGGCACAGAAAAACCCTCTTGGAGATATTGGGTCTTAAATTGGGCCCTTTTAAAGCACCAATGCTACAGCCATATACTGAACATGTATTGGTATTATTGGTAGACTGCACGTCTTGCCATATCTTCAGAAAATGCTATCACAAATGATATATATTGCTGGTAAAACTAAGATATCATTTTAATTTGACTTACTATGAATCAAAATGACTAAGACTGCTGACAGTTTCTTTTTCACACATCATTTTATTTGATCCATGTATGTGGTTACAGTCAGATCAAATAAAACAGTGAAATCGCTCCGGAACCCTGTCCTGTCTTGCCTGCACTCGAGACGGTGATATGGTGCGTGTCCACTACAGTGGCAAAACACTGCTCAGTGACAACGCTAAAACACTAAAACACCTCTGGTTTGGGGTGTGTCTGTAGCAAGCGTGTTTAATCCATGCTTTTTCAAAACATGAACAATATAATCATCAGAGATGCACGCGATTACATTTGGAAATAGGCAAGCTTTGTTTCCAAATGCCCCAAGTAAAGATATCCTGTCAATTTTATAAACTTTTTTAAACCCAGCCAATGAAAGCATCCAAACTGCAATATTTAACATATATATAACAACTGCAAAATGTCCAATGTGTAAACAATATGATTTACGCTCTAAATCCAGCATGAACTCTGGCACAACTTGAATATTTTTAAACGCTAAAGACAGACAGACGTTACTACCTGAACCACACAGCGATTGGCCAATTTCGCTGTTTTTCGCTTGATATTTGCATAAAGCTCAACTTCCATAAGAATAAATTGAAATCGCCAGCTCTGCTCCGCTCATTCCACACCAGTGGACACACACCATAAGTGTTGGTTTTCAATATGGCACTCGAGCGACCCTCTGACTAGTAGATTTTTTTTTTTTTTAAATATGTATTTTTGCACATCCCAAAGTTTTAGTATTATACTTTTGCAAGGCTTAGGATCTCCTTGAGACAAACATCAAGTGCTTTGATTGGTTTACAAAAATTAATTCCGAAGCCTTGTTGTTTGTGTAAATAATAGTCATGGTATTGCTATTGACAAAGCCATTAGCCATATAAATGCGGTAAAGTCAATGTTATATGTAATTACACTCTCAACAGTTCAGCTGTAAAAGTGTAAAAGCTTTTGTGCTGCACTATGTGTATATGTAATAGGGTTGAACATTATTTTTTTTTATAATTTATTACAAATGGTTTCTAAATGCATGCTATTGATGTTATTGAGAACAATTCATCCATGTATGCATTTAATTTTTACAATTTTGGACCTTGCAATTATTGATCAAAATGCCATAAATCAATCGAGACTTCTCTCTGTTGATGCATCCCAGACTTCTACAATCATTTTATCTGCTTAAACCCCGCCGCTTGCTTAAAATCTACATCAAGCTCACATTCAGATCTGCCTCCATCCAATCAACAACCAATGGATTGAACCAAGAACCGACCCTGCTTTTTTTATTTTTCCATAATCCTTTTCACTCAGATGTACATCAAAACATCTGTCGCTACTTACGTTTTATCGCAACTTTAATAACAGCAGCAGTCAAGCTGCATGAACTCCACAAGTGTGTGCAAAATCTGATGATACTCCCCAGCATGATTTGAGAATGATGCAAAGAACAGCTTGTGTTTCAGTGGAAGCAAGAACATCTGACCATAAAGTAGTTCACATGAATCGTGTCACAAATTTGTTTATTTGAATAGTGGCATACAAATAGTGCAGGATCGTTCATTCATTTTAAGTCAATGTTTCAAAGTCCTTAAAATTTCTGTTCATTTTGTTTTTAGAATCCAAGATTTTCACTGAGGTCTCTCTGACTTTCTCACTATGTATCTATTTATTATCTAGAAAGAAAGCAGAGCGAGGAACAAAGCAGTTGTTGAGGTTGGTGCTGTTTTAAAGGAAGTGATATATGACACAAATCTAATTTAAGTTTTTATGCTGAGCATGATATTAAATATCTATATACATTAAGCACCAGTGTTGTATGGGATGAATCACAGGTGATTTTTCTAGTCTTTACTCATTTGTTTATGGTGCTATTTTGCAGCATAAGCAGTATGCATGTCTGGGATCATCAGTCACTTGGGTCTGGCTCATTGGAATCGTTGGAATCGGCAGACTCTTCCAGTCTTGACATGAAACTCTCTGCCGCTCGACATTAACACAACAGCACAAACCTAACAAGCTCCCATCAATCACTGCAGGTCCTCTATGGTAAAATTATATTATTTAGGTATCCAACATGTACTAGCATCTTCAACGTTTAGTCATCCTTTTTATGGTCATATATACAGTCATATTTAAAAATATATTTTAATAAGTGAAATTCTATATAATCCCAAACCTTTTAACAGTAGTGTATATGTATTACGAAATTGTTGTACTATATGTACGTCATTAGATAGTGATTGATTTCATTTTATACTCACTGCATTTATTTATTTTAAAATGTTTACAGTCATTTAAATAGTGTGATGTAGACATCTGGATAGAAAGCCGGGGCTTAAACACAAATCTATACCTGTCTCTCTTACTCTGTGACCTGAGAAGGGTGTGTTTGCTACGTTTTATGGGCCTGAGAGATTCAGCCAATCACAGCCGTCTCTTCTTCACCGCCAAAAAATCACTCCCACACACACATTCTCCAATGATTATATTAAAAGAAAATCCGTTCCTGCACTTTTGAAAGACAAATTCATTATGTGGAACAGACAAATAATTGAGGGTGGCTGTAATGAGCATGTTTGAGTCCATTGTTGTAGATCTTCACAGTGTCCACAAATGGAAGCTCAGTGTAGTGAGTCTAATGGCATATTGCTTTTTGATGGGACCACTAAGCCTCTTAATGAGGTTCAGATGCCGTGCTCTACATGCAGCGTAAGGTTGTGCTCAAGGTAACATATTGTCCCCCCTCTTGTGACCAAACTTATTCTTTTTGGGCTTTGAGCACAAGGGCTTAAACTCTTTCTTGTACATGTCATGTGGTCCTGACAAGCCGTTAGTTGAATGATTTAATCATGTAGATTTAGGTATGGACATGTCCCTACCAGTAGGGCGCTGTTGGACCTCTGATTGGGTAGAAAGCAGACTGCAAACATGGCGGTGGCCTCCCTAACGCCAGGTCTCTCAGTGCATGACCTTATTCCCTGTGACATTCTCCACCATTAATCTTTCGACATGGAGTGATGGAGTACCCTTCCAAGTCACAATGTAGCTGTGTCACACTGTTTTATGTGTTTCTGATGGGTCGCTCGACCTAGTTGTGAGTCACTTTGCTCAGCCATGAGGTGGCTGTAATTTAATCAGCTCTACCTGAAGGATCACTGCCTCAGGAGTTTGTTTTTTGTTGAAAGCCATTCATGTTGTACGTGTGACATTGTNTTTTTTTTTTTTTTTGATTATATCAAACCAAGAGTCAATTTGCATGCAAATTGCCTTTGGCTAAGTATGACTCATTGACGTTTATTTCAGTGACTCATGAAGCAGCCCTGATCGTTTTCAGAATTTGTAACACTTTTCATATATTTTAATTCAATTGTGATTGGTTACTCTGTAGCTGTTCTTCATCATCCCTCGTTGCATAGTAAATAATTAGTATGATATATGAAGTGCAAATTAAAATGTTTGATCTTCATGGTGGAATGCTGTTAAAGGGATAGTTTACCTCAAATTAATTTAGTTATTTATTCACCCTCATGTCATACTAAACTTGTATGATTTTTTTTCCTCCATGGAACATAAAAGGAGACATTTTGAAGAATGTCCTGATAGTTTTTTTTTTTTTGTGAAATCAAAATTAACAGAGACTAATACTTTCAAACTTCAAAAAGGTAACCATGAAGAACTGTATGGCTTGTGTTTTATATTAGTTTAACAATAGCATTTTGTGCCAAACTGACTGAAATGTAATTCTTTATTTAGTGATAATCTTCCTCTCCAGTTGAGCTGTTAACCAATGCAACCAGAATTAAACTGAAGAACATGACATGTTTGGTGAGCCAGATAAACCAGATTAATTAAAAAAGTCTGACTCAGAAGAATGATTCATTCATAAATCAGACATTACTGCTTCTCTCATAAGAAAAAAGTGTTTTTTTTTATGTGAATGACAGTCTGTCACATAAATCTTTTTCATTGCTTCAGAAGATGTGTGTATACTCTATATAAACTACCATTCAATTGTTTTTTTTGAAAAATGAATACTTTTATTCAGCAAGGATGGATTAAATTGATCAAAAGTTATAGTAAATACATTTATTATGTTATAAAAGATTTCTATTTCAAAGAAATGCTGTTCTTTTGAACTCTCTGTTCATTAAATAACTTGAAAAAATTTTCCTGAAAATTCAACTATGCATCACAGTAATTAATAGATTTTTTAAAAATATATTAAACTAGAAAACAGTAATTTAAAGTTGTAATAATATTTCACAATATTACTGTTTTTACTGTATTTTTGATTAAATAAATGGAGCGTTGATAAAAGACCCAAAATATTTGAAGTAGTTTTTATACATAAATATATAATGGACTCTTCTTTTGTCATCCATGGAAGAAAGTACGTCATACAGGTTTGAAACAACTTGACAGTGAGTAAATTATGACACAGAATGTTTTTGTTTTCTTTCTGTGAACCAATCCTTTTACGGTTTACTTTGTTGTCTGTGTGCCATTTGACAGTGAGCGTGCATCACAGTGAAAGCCTAAAGCAGCGCAGACTGATATTACTGCAGTGACCCTGGCCTTTTATCAGCCTCGCTGTACCATAGCCTTTAATAAGACTTTATGGATCTAGTGATGGGCAGGTGTGTGGCTGGAGTTTATGGATCCGTTGATGAACAATATCGCCCTACTCTCATCCTATCATCACTGTGAGGCAATACTAAATTAATGCTTTTCTCTCTGTTCAGTAGGCATTATAGCCCGAGGGTTTCCACAAACACTGCTGTGATTCTTGGTGATGTGTTTTCATGATGAATTGTGGAGCGATCGCATCTAGGAGAATGTTGTTTGTCCCAATGTCAAAGATGTGCCTCTGCTTAGAACATTTATTTTTGTGGGGACAGCTGTTGCAACGGCCCCCTTACAGCTCTCTGTGGTGCCAACCACCTTGGCATCCCTTAAAAATGATGTAGATAAAAGGGCTGCATTTGAGGCCATGTCTCAGAGCACACAACATATTGTCAGCCCTAAATAAACAAAAAAGAGACTCACGGCTCAGAATAGATCACAACAAGCTGTGATTTTACTGCTGCCCGTCTGCTGTAGTTTTAAGTGATACAATCAAATAATCCTTCTGTAAACATTTTATTATGTTTAGTTTCATTTTTAATTGCTTTGCTGAGACATCAAGAGAGTGACACATTTTTGAACTTGTCCTTCACTGACACTTTTGGTCAAATTTGTTTCGCTTCTGGAAACACAAAGGTTTTCTGTTCTTTTTTTCTATTATAATTTCAAAGATAATGCTGGAAGTCTATAAACTCCATGTCAAAGTCTATTAGGCCGATTTTCAGTTTTCCTGAGAAGTTCTTCAAAGCTCACAGAAATTGGTTTTATTTTTTTACTCTCCAGAAATTTCCTCAAGAGACATTTTCTATTCATATAATTAAATTGGTGTCCCCTTATTTATTTATTCATTTATTTAAAGCAATAAAGGCACCAAACCCATGTAACTATTACCCAACATGGAATGAAAAGTATCTTGTTTTAAAGGCTTTTAATTTAATTCATTTTAAGCTAAATCATCCACTCTGTTTCAAAGAATATCAACATTGGTTATAATAAGAAATGTTTCTTGAGCACCAAATCAGCATTATTAGAATGATTTCTGAAGGATCATGTTACACTGAAGACTGGAGTAATGGCTGCTGAAAATTCAGCTGGGTCTGTGTCAGCTCAAATGTTTGTTTTTTTAAATATTTTTATAGAGTTATTTTATGCAATTCTTTTGATAGAGGGAAACAAGATACAAAACATTAAACGTTTAAACATTATTTATTCTTCAGACATTCCTCTTTAAAGGCAATCACAGGGTTTTTCCTAGGTCAAAAATGGTCTTCGGTGGTGACAGACATGGTCTTCCACACAAACAGTAAAAAGTGCCCTACCCACGTGATCTGCGAGCCCAATACTGACAATAAAGTACCCGTCACTCTCACTGTAATTCTTTCTTGCCCTCTTTGCAAAAAAATCTGTGATTTCATAGCTTTGTAAGAGAAGATGCTTCTTTGCTAGACCTAAAAATTATTTTGGTAATGTATAATAATAATAATAATAATAATTAATAATCAGTATTAAAATGTAGCATTAAAAAGTTACATTAACTAATAATATAATTTTCTACCATATACAATTGAATTCACCTAGCTAACAACAACTTGCTTTGTTCTGGTTTCACCTCACTCCAGTAAACTAACTGATTTTGTAGGTAGGCCTAATTTACTACACATTGTCATTTAAATAACCTGAAAATTCTGTTGATTATTAAGGCTAATTTTACTAACCACTCTTGCTAAATGGGGTAAGCACACTTATGTTCTCATTTCAGAGTTGTTCGAGTAAATGATTCGTTATAGACTGTGTGGACAGATCAGTTGTTTTCATGATTCATTAAAATAAATCTGTTCAAATTAGACATTAGGTCGCGAATCGGACATTAATGGACGTTGACGCATTGCGTGCGAATCGCGACTGTTTTAGGACATCACAAAAGATTTGTCAACACAGAAAACACTTCATCACTGGATAGGATTTTCTTTTTGTTTACTGAAAGTGTGGTTTATGTCAGCTGCATGTGCGGGACGCCTGTCAGAGAAGATGAGGTGATGTTCTTTTGAGTACTGTTCACACCCAGCGGTTATTCAGGAAAAACATTCTCTGAATGTGCCACGTGAAACGTGGATTCGGTCTTCCGAACTTTTAGCATTGTGTCAGTTGATTTAGATTATTATGTGCGTGGTAGAGAGAGAGCAAAGACAGTGCTTACTTTGAAGACAGAGAGAGTTTGCGCGCACGAGGGAGGAGCTCTTCTCGTTCTGTCCATCAGTGCAGCAGTCATCTGCATCACTAATAAACAATTCTCAATAACTGTTCAAATAAGGCTTTGGCGGAACAAAAATTTTTTTTGGCGACCGCCAAAAAATGTCAATGTAGGAAAAACCCTGCAATCAGCTATGTGCAAAGTGAACCACATTTGGTTTTCAATGACTGAAAATGGGTAAAATTCATTTGAACACAGAGCTGCTTTGAGATCCCCATATCTACTGTATGGGACTGAACTATATAGGGCCTTGAAAATGAAGATTTCAATAGTAAAATTTGTTAAGAATGAGAATCTAGAAGGATATTAAGAAATCTTGAACACTTTTAGAGTTGCAGGCATGAAAACGTTGTAAAAGGAATATTTATGGCACTCAGACGCCTGTCAGAGAAGGCGTCTGAGAAGGCGTCTTTCTATCAACTTAAAAGTTCTATGCAATTAAGTTGATAGAAAAACACGAGATACATTTCTAGTTTCAACATTATTTGATCTTCAGATATTCCTCTTTAAAAAAAAACAAAAAAAAACTGTATCAGCTGTATGCAAAGTCCACATTTGGGTTTTGACCACTGAAAATGTGTACAATTTACCAATTTACTCATGGAGCTGCAAAACACAAGAAGTGCTTTTTGCCATTTTTGCACCATCACTGTTGGCATATAGGCCTGGTTTCACAGCCAGGATTAGGCTTTAGTTCAATTAGGGTATTTAAGTAGCATTTATAAACATACCCTAGGAAAAAAAAATAAAAACATTACTGGTGTGCATCTTGAGACAAAACAATGGCTCTGACATATTTTGAGATCAGTGCAAGTTACTTTCAGGGAGATAATGAAATAAAGATTGCTAAAGTCAACAGATTTTACTAATAGACCTACCAATCTCTGTGTAAAAATAAAATAATGATGCTGCAATCTCTAAAGTAATTTTACACCCCTCTAATTTGGCTTCAAATCTCAGGTGAAAATTGTCATTTTGACCCCCCTCTACAAAATAGTGGATTATTCAGTAAATATACATCTGTGACATTTTATATTTTTTGGCTTTCATCTCTATTTATGTTTGTCTTTCTACATAAAAAAAAATATTAACAAAATCAAAAATTTGATCTGGGGAAGTTTCCGAAATTTGATTGATTTGACACGGAATGACCTAGCTTTGAATACATTTACGTAATATTTCACAATATTACTGTTTTTCTGTATTTTTGATCAGCATTGGTGGGCATAAGTGACTCTCTTCAAGAGACTTCTTTACCTCTTTGGCATCCCGTGTTAAGGTTAAGCATCTTTTTTTTTTTTTTTTAAATGGAACAATCTTCTCTTGACTCTTTGTCCTGGAATTTCAATACATTGCCAGTCATCTCTGTCACATAAGATTTGAAACTATTGTGCAGGTAGAATTTAAATAGACATTAGCTACTTATTAACTTTGTTCCAGATTTCTCTGTAAGCCACCAAGGTTTCTGTACCCAAAGGTATTTGCTGTCAGAGCACAGGAAGGGCTTGCTGGTGACCCTCATCATTTGAGTGGCCATATTGACAGACAGGAGGCAGGTTAGAAAGCAAAGATGCAGTATTACTCCCCTTGCTCTTCCATTTCTCATCGCGGCCTTTGAAATGATACTGTGGCATCCATGAGCCTGAGACTGAATTAATAATGAACAGTCAAGAGACACCCAATGTCCAATTCAGCCAGATATCACCTTGGAGTGACTTTGCGATGGGGGAAGATATTTGCAGCAGGGTTTCCTCCTTTAACCCTGCAAAGAGATGAATATGCTTTTTCTTTCTGCTGTTGGCCTTGGCTCCCAGATTCGGAGTTCTCGCATCATTGTCACAGGACATAAGCTTCAGTGCAGGGAGTGCTGTGTGATTTTTAGGGTAATTAAACCCATGTCCACCTGCAGTGTCATTTCCTTTACTTGTGAAAAGGGAAGCGCTCGCTGTGCCTCAGAGTGGCTTGTTTTTCTTTTCTTTGTTTCACCACTGTAATCTCCACTGAGAGCAGCTCCAATTTTACTGGATTGTCGTCAAGAAATGAGATTGTTCTGCATTTCCTATTGTGCAAACTGATAAATTATGCATCAGTCAAACAGCATTTAGAGCCGTTGATCAATACATGCCACTGTTTCTATATGACGAATCTCGGGAACGACGCCTTGTCATTCTGTCAAACATCTTTAGCCTGATTCGAAGCACGATGGGTTTTGACCCTGAGAGGAACATGAATTAAAAAGCAGAGGCAGATAGACATACATTCCATTATAGCTTTGCTCACGATTCCACCGAGCTGAGGAGCCATTTCCATTTGTGGTCTCATTTTTTATGCATGGCATAAAAAGTATTTATACAGTATAAGTGATGACTTTCTGAGGACATTTTTTGCCAAGCCACTGGTCATTATGCTCCAATGGCAAAATATAGGAAGGTAACATGAACTTCAAACACGTACAAATATTTTGCAGTTGGAGTTGGATACCTGTTTCAATTACTGTGGGTTTCCTTAATATCATTTATCCACTATGTTCAGCACTTTGTTCTTTGATTCCAGATGAGTCTAGTGGATGTGGAATTAAATATCGCAGAGAATGTCTGCGGTCTCAAGGTGGTCACTGGCAGAGAACTGAGGCGGTTCTAACCAAGATGGTCTATAATACATGAAGAAAGCTATTTGTTAGCATTCTCATTCATCTCAATAGCAATGGCTTGACTTGTGAAGGCCGCCACAGAAGTTTGCAATTTGAACAGTGTTATTTTACTATTATTTAAACTAGGGCTGCAACAAACAATTATATTGATAATCGATTAGTTGGCCAGTTATTTCTTCGATTAATCCGATAAAAAGACCAATTTTCTTTTTAACTTTATTTAATTCACAAAACACACTGTTCCACATCCTACCTAATGCTGTCCTTCAAACAAACGTGGCAACTGAATGCTATGAAAACATATATAATGAAAACATAGATATATCTATACTATATGCAAAAGAACTATAAAGCAAAAAGACAGTTTGATAATAAAGAAAAATAAAAACACAAACTCAGTGTTAACAGATAAGAGGAATGTTCTGCAGGAACACACACATTCACTCTGGACACGTTACAACATTACATGTTGACTTTTAAACCTAAATTTAACGTCCAAAACAGATATTTCAGCAAAATGAATATTTTTGCGCTGAATATTAATTGTCTCCCTCTAATGCATCCCGTCTATGTGACGTGCATGCGCGCGCCGGCGCTCATTCAGTGAAGCCTGAAATTTAACGCAGACTGTCAGGACGAGGCTTCATGCAAAATAGAAAATACTCATGTGAATTTGCATCACTTACAGATAAGGATATACCCGTAAAATGAAAGTTTTGCGCTGAAGCAAACATACCACGCATTAAACAGCACACACATCTGTCAAAGCATCTGACGGCAAGTCATGTTAAACATTGGGCTAATGCTAGCTTGAAGCTTAAAATAAAGAGTTCTCATGTTTTGGGCAGCTTTGATCATGTAGAAAGGTTTCCTCCACAATTTTTAGATGCATTTTGTCCATAAAAATGCGTTATTCAGTGCTGTAATTTGACGCGTTTTTCATGCACGGTGAGCAGACACGACTAATCGATAATGGAATTCCTTGTTGACAATTTTGTTATTATCGATTATTATCAATTTTATCGATTAGCAGTCCTAATTTAAACACTTATATTATTTTTTTTACTATTTTGAATTAGCTTTCAGTTTTCAATTTCATTTTAGTTTGCTTCAGTAATTTTATTATTATTATTATTTTTATTATACCTCATTGTCTTTATGATTGATACAAAGAACTTGAAAAGTAATTCCATTGACAAGGTTAACACCAACTTAGACTCAGCTTCTCCCTTTGTTCGTTAATTATGTCCATAACAGGACTGACTCAATAACGTAGCCTTTCTTACTGATGTGACCTTTTCTTCCTGGAGCTACAAATTGAGCATGCTGCTGACAGAGTGTGAAGACACAATGTTATTTGTCAGAGTACTTTTGAGCCATTTCCAGTCAAATAGTCTCAGTGGTGTAGTAGTCATCCCCCTCCCTTCTGCAAAAAATAATACCTCTATACTGCATGAATTCTCAAAGCTGTTCTCATCAAAAATAGCCTCCTCTGAAGACTGAAAGCTGAGAGGTGCCACTCCAGCCTGATGAATCTTTGTACAGATGTTTCACGCTGCTATTCCACCTCCGCATTTCAGATATGCTCCTCATATACTCGCACTGAAAACTGTAGAGTGCTGTGCTCAATGGCCATTTTTCCCCGTCCCCCTGTTGTGAAATGGGAATCAGCTTGTGTGGTGGGGTCAAAGAAAGCAAATGGTCAGCAGGTCAGTTCAATTACACAGTGGGTGATTGTCTTCACACTCTTGGAGGTAAGAGAAGTCTTCATGGAAACTCCCACATCATTCTATTGCTCTCCATTATCTCGCCACATAAACCTCTGTGTATGAGGTGTCTGCAGGTCTCTGGAAACAAAATGAGCTAAAAAAGAATCTTTACCGGAGCAAAGAGTGATGCACTTTGGCATCACTGGACATTTTCAATTCTCTCCGCTAATGAGCTTGTTAAACAAATGATAGAATATGTGCAAAAAAGGTGATTGGCGAATAGAGCAGAAGTTCATGTTTACACTTCTGTGGTCTTTCTTGGCATTAAACATTAGTATTCACTTTCCCTCTGAACTGTGTGGGAAATGGCGTCCCACACGGCATATCATTTGGCTTGGAGCCGAAAGGAAATAAGGGAAATAATCGTTAAAGTCGGAATCATTCTTTGTTTTGAATTAGCCTTTTATGAAGACAACTTTAGCCTTGATTTGAGTACTTGTGTTTTGAAAAGTGGATTAATATGGTTCCATTATCAAGTGCTTGATGAATGCGAAGAATTGGAAGAATTACATGAAGAAATTCTTGACATTGTTAGGTCTGAGATTGCACTTTTTTAAATCTGTCTAAATTGCCTGAATTCATCACTGGGATGGAGTACTCTTTAAATGAATAAATCTAGTTTTGAAGGACATACTTTTTATGCACGAGAAGGAAAAAAAATCAGATCTTGCTAAATGTATGTCAGCAGATGCATTTGCATGTCTGGAACTGATTATGAAATATGACAAGTAGGGATGTTCAAAAAGACAATATCAAAATCCACTTGGGATACCTGAAGGACTAGTCGATTAATCACTCTTAATGCTGTAGACAAAGTCGGATGTGGGAATAGCAATGCTAAACAGTGAATATACTGTATGCATGAATTGTCAGTTTTGTTTTGTTTTTCCTGAACCATCAAGTCAATGTATATCATCTATTTTCATCTATTTTCCAAATGCATGATATAGATCTTATTGTGAATTATTCATCCAGCCTGCTTAAATCTCATCCCAGTAAGCTCACGTTCATCTGCCTTCACTTTTGAGTGCAACATCTCAAAATACAATCATTTTTTTGGGGAATTAAACAACAGATCCTTGTTTTGCTATGACCAGTTTCATAACTAACATTTAATATGTATAAATACACTCTTTTTTTTTTTTTTTTTTNTTTTTTTTTTTTTTTTTTGCATTATTTTGAACTCGGAAATACAAAAAAGCTCCTCGTGAAAATAAGTAAATATGAAGTTGGGGTTCTTTGATCCACCTCGGCTTTACAAGTCAGATATTCGACTGTTGTTCCAGTGGTTATTTCCAAGTAGGAGTTGGCAGAAGTTGTCTGGAACATAGAATTACAAATAAACACAATGAGTTTTTAAAAATTATTAGCAACTTGACTCTTAAAAAAGAGTGCAAATAAAATCCTCAGAAAATATCTATAACTTAATGACCTTACTAATTGTTTGTTTCATGATGTTCACTGTTGTGACCTATCCCTAACAACAAGGTTAGTTCTACCTTCTTTATTATTGAGACATCACTCCTTTTGTGGCACCAGCACTGGAGAAGGCAGGGAGGGGAGCTGATGGCCATCAGAGATAGGTGGAATGAGGCGTGCAAAAGCCAGGCACAGGGGCGGACAAGCAGACCTTTTTGATGGAGAACACTGCCAGTTAATGATGACTTATCAAAACGAGAGACCGCGGCTGAGTGACTGCCCAGTAGAACAAGCTTTGTCCCTAGAGATCCTATCCTGGAGAGGACAAATTCCAAGCACTTAGCTTGGAATTCATCTCACTAATCGTGGTTGAAGAGATGAGAGAAAGGGCTATCTCGAGTCCCTGAGAGTGATGGAGACGAATCGGTGCCTCTATCTCTTGTAGATTGGATCTGGAGCGACTACTGATGCCACTGGTCAGCTCAGACATGTGGTCTTGTGATTCAGATTTCCAGAGTGGGTGCCTCCATCAGTAATTAGAGCTAAGTTAATATGACAAGCTTTTAAATGAGAGAAGCATAATGTATCGACAGGCTGATGTTCTAGTTACTTGTTACAAAGAACTCCATTTTAGATCTTAATGAAATACCCTGTCAGTATAAGTTAGTGAAACTGCAGCTCTTGAGTTTTTAGACATCTTCAGATGGTATGAACCATGTGTTTGTGTGTGTATGTGTCTGTGTATATATATATATATACTTCAGGCATACCATCTTAAGATGTCTGAAAACTCAAGAGCTGCTTGTACAATATGTATGTATGTTATTTCCCATATATTTCCAAGGACATTTTAATTTATTCTTTATATTATAAAAAAGTTGAAATCAACCCCTTGGATATAAAAGTGCTCATAGTTGAAGAAAAAAAAAAATGCATATAGGAACCTCATGACTGTTGGATTCATAATTTCTCCATTTGATTCTCTCCATTCAGAACACATTTTAAACCTCATGCCAGTATGTCATGATGGCAGTGTTCCTGTGCGGTCAGCTTACCTTCAGCCGTGTCTTTTAATTGAAGGAACTGAGAGCCATTTCATAAGGGATGAGGAGAATAGATGTTTCACCTGCCTTTAGCACACCAAGAATAGAAACAGAATGAAAGAGAATCTCCTGGTGCTCGGTAATGTAATATTACCCCCGGCCACATATTTTAATAGTCAGGGGTAGGTTTTCTAGTGAGGTTGCATTCATTTGCGGAGCCATATCTTGTCTTTGTGCTGCACCACCACTGGGATGTAAGGATTTGCAAGACCCTGCCATTAATTGTGGGATTTTTAATTGGCTCAATCCCCAGATAAGTGTCAGGTTTTAAATTTAACATTTCTTTAAACGTAATATCATTCCAGTTGGCCTTATTGTGTGATAGATCTCTTCTTATATTTTAAGCAATAATGAAGGAAATGAAGGATGATGTATGAACAGGAAATGTGAGAATCTGGAAAAAAAAGAGCCGTCTGCTAGATGAAAATACCCACACCTGAGTTCAGATCACACTGCATTTTATTCCACTGCCAAATTACTTTTTAAATTATGCAGCACTTTTTAATTTGTTGGGCTTGCAGTGGACATAGACTCACTGTGCAGATGTTATATTGAAGAAGGTAAATTAAAAAAAGAGGAACAGCATTACCCCACGCTCATGGTGGAGGTAAAACCCCCTCCAGAAGGGGGTGTCACTCAACCTCAACCATTTTTGTGCACCCTCAGGTATGTTTTTATTTATTTATTTGCAGTATATGACCAGGTATGATATAATTTCAGTGTTTTGAGGAGTAAACACAAGTTCTGATTGGTATTTTTTCCCTTTTTAAATGATCACACGTGTGTGTTTGAGTTATGTGTAGTTGGATATTCCTGAGTGTATTGTTTTTTTTTTTGTTTTTTTTTTATCAGTTATTTCAATTATCACTATATACAAATAATAAGAAAAGGCTTTATATTGGACCTTAAAGGGTTTCATTCAGGCGCTTCATATAAACTTTTAGGGGTTCCCACCATGGGATAATTTTATGGGTTTAGTTTTAATTAATTTTGTTTTGATTCATTTTTATTCTTATACAATTTTATGAATTAAACAGTGTGCAATCATTCTTTATCAATAGGAAAAATTTAAATAACCTGTTAAATGAAAGTGATACGCAATAATTTAAGACATCATCTAGAACCTTTTTGGCAAAGGTTCTTTAAAACTGAGTCAAGAAGAATATATGATTATCATTTCATTATATCAATCAACATAAAAGGGTCATTATGGCACATTACATTTTGATTTTTAATTAGATCCCATTGGCATTTTCCTTTTATTGAAAATGTTAGACCTACTAGAATACCTTGTCATATCAGGCTTTAAAATTGTGCTCTGGAATATGCATAAATATGTAAAGATCAACGTTTGTATGTTAAAATATTCCACCAAGAGCTCACCATTTTCCCATGCAGATAGGAAATGGTAATTTTAAGCTCAGTTACTTCAGTCCATGCTCTCAGGGTAAAAGTGTACCCTAGGTTTTATCGCATTCCTCCAAACTGCACCCCGTGTCCTTAGCCCCCATTGACCTTGGTAACAGAAGTGATTACGACCTCCTCCTAAACCCACAGGATTAAAACCAGTTGCCTGGTTGTGTAGTAAATCACTTCACCCAGGGTCCATAAAGCTCTCTGTGTGCTTTTTCAGTGCACGGAGTGCCTTGCTAATGCCAACTGCATCGCATAGCACTTACTATCCATACGAAAAATGACCCAGCCTCCCGCTAATGCATCATTAACATTCCTCCACGCATAAATTGTGAAAGGTTCACGATTTATGCGCTTGCAGCATGTGAAGAGGGACAGGATATTTGATGTTGCCCAGATAAAGCAATTGTGAATGTTTCACAAAGAGAATGATTGTTGTATGTCCTCAAACTGTTAAAATGCCATTAATGAGAATGCTTCAGTTGTTTGTTTACTGTGATTTTCATTTCATTTGATTTTATCATTTATATTTGAAGCATCTATTTGACCCACAAAAATTGGCTTCTGAACAACGTTTGTCAATTTCTGTATGTGTATGCAATATAAATTTGCATTTGCTATGATTTATAACCAGATTCATTGTTTCACCTTTAAATGACATTGTACAAGAATAATTACTGAAAACATGAAATTATTTGCCACTAAACAACCTTATTTGACAGTCAAAATGCCCTCAAATGCCAGTGATGTCTAGTGCCGTCCATATTGTGTTTTTTTTTTCTTTTTTCGTAAAATTAACCATTTTCCGGAATTGTAACCAAGTGACTGATTTGTACAGTACATCCTCGTGACCTCCTTCAAGACTCGACCTTTGATTATCATAATGAATCCTTGTGCAGTTTCCCTCCATACTCGACCAGAAAGCCAAATAGTAGATGCCAGCAAGCTGGCGTGGTAGCCGTCCCACCTGTAGCCATTGCCAGCCTCTGGCGAGGCACAATGAGCTGCCATCTGACAGGCCTGGCACTGCCCCTCTCCCCTCTCAAACCCAGTTAAACCCTCTAGTGTCTGTGCCATCACAACACTGTCCTCATAGTGTACAGCCATCTGGGCCTGTACAGCCGCCTTAGGGGAGAAACATCAATTTCGATGTCCGCCTCTGAACTTGGGCGTTTTCCTGACAGCTCGGTTTCCACCTTTGATTGGATGTAATCAGATGTACTTTAATGTACCTTAATGTACTTCTGATCTTACTTTGAATTGATGCACAATTTTATTATTATGATTCTATCGTTCTATCGTTCTATCTATCGTTCCTTCTGTTGTTTTATCATTCTATTGAATGTCGTTCTTTGTCTATCTGTTGTTCAAACGTTCTTTCAATCAATCATATTGTTTTACCTTCTAGATCATTCTGTCATTCTATCTATCGCTCTGCCATTCTAACGTTCTGTCTATGTTCTTTCTGTCATTCTGTCAATCGGTCTTTGTCTATCTGTCGATCGATCATTCTTTCTGCCTGTCTGTCGATTTATAGTTCTTTCCATCTATCTGTCAGTCGATCGATCATTCACTCTATCATTTTATCTATAGTTCAGTCCAGGGTTCCTGCGCAGTTTGGAAAAGTATGGAAAAATATGGAATTTGATTTGAGTAATTTCCAGGTCTGTAATAAGTATGGGAGAAAAACAAAATTGTAAAATATTTTAAAAGTAGTATTGTAAAATGTTTTTGTTTCCATACTATTGCCCCTATTCAGATTTCTATTTATAACAAAAGCAGAGTGTTTTCATTGCAAAAGTTTAGTGATCCTTTAGCGATTGTCAAACACGACTGAATGAATTCAAGGCTCATATTTTTATTACGCAAAACTGTTTGTCTTTACCATAAGCGAGTCTCTTTTGAACTTCACTTTATGTGTGCCACTCAAACCAGCAACAGATAAAGGAGAAATCATCTAAATCAGACGGTTCTTTGCTGTTTGGTCATCATACAACATCAAACCACATTTACATTATCAAACTTATGTCAGAGATGAATATATGCAGCTTAAAAAGCGTTTTAGGTTTCTTCTCATCATGTAAGTGCATGTTATCACTTCGAGAAATCCAATGGAAAAAAACAAAACAACGAAAATGAATATATTTACAAATGACTTTAAATATAGTGCTGTAAATAATGCTGAAAAGTCTACAGAGAGATTTGGAAATTTTAGTCTGGAAAAGTATGGCATTTTGAAAGGGAAAATGTGTAGGAATCCTGTCAATCAATCATTCTAGCTATCATTTTATGAAACCATTTCAGTTTTTTTGAGCATTACACACTATTAAGTTCTTGTTGGTATTTTCCCATTTTTAAATGTAATGCCACTTTTTGCAATCCAATCAATACCAAGGAATAAAATCATGGTTCTGCCCTATTTTTTTTTTTATTTTTATTTTTTTTAGTTGAATATCCTGTTTCATTCTGAAATATTTCATCATATGGTGGAGAAGTGGATTGCAAACAGTGTTACTTGCTGTCTTTAAGCTTTACTATGCTGTTGTTCACCACAAAAAGCCCTTTTTTAGGCTGTGGAAAAGAGGAAAATGACACATTAATGGTATCATTAAAGTTAATAGAAGGAAAAGTCTAATCTAAGATTGGTAAACACATCACTGCCAGGCTCTGTGTACTATAATTGAAATGAGAGAGAATCATTCATAACAGCAGCATTTTACTTCTATTTCTCAGCATCCTGATAAGATCAGAGAAAGGGGTGGAAAAACCTGTTTGTTTCAGCCTCAATTTAATGTTTTTCAGAACTGACATGTAGCAAATAATGTGTTTATATTAATATTTTGGTGCTTTTAATAGAAATGTTATGCTTCATACAGATATCATGCATTTATAACCTGTTGTTATATATATAAACGCACAGTGAATGATTGAAAAGCTATTGCTTGACTTGACCTCATTGCCCATTTTTGACATAAAAATGCATTCAAATTTAATAGTTTATTACATTTCAAGTCACTCAGAGTCAGCAAGGACTGAATACCATATTCATGTAGCTTTTGTTTGGATTGCATTGTAATGATGGACTCTTTCATCTATATGGCAACATTTTTCATAGGATTAGTTGGTTGAGTTATTGTTTTATAAAGCTTCGATTATACATTTACATTGTGTATATTGAGTTTTTTTTCCCATCATGAAGCTGTGAGTAATATCATTGCATAAAAACATTCAGAATTTCTCTTTTAGGGGTGTCACATTTATGAAAAATGAACAGTATTCAGTTACTGACAAGTCAGACTTTATCCATTAGCTTTTTACCCGCTGAGCCATTTGTTCTCTGTTGAAAGTCATGCAAGCCGATCTTAAAATCATTCTGCTTTATGATTATCCCACCACTGATAGCTCATATCAGATTAAACGTAGGTGTCTGCATCTTACACCGATGGCGCCAAACAAGACATCCACTGAGAGACTTACATTAAGAGGTCTATTAAGAGTGTCAGGAAGCTTTGAATATGTGTGGATGATTGTTACATGAAATTTTATACTGCCATTAAGATTCTTGCAAGTGCATTTATACTCCATGATGGCTTTCAAGACTTGTCAAATGACAAAAATCTATTCAATATTCGAGATTCAAGAGGTTTAAGAAATGAGTCAAAATGAGTCTGAATGCACAAGCTTATCACTTGTTTTACAGGCAAAATGTCAATTTTGGTCGACATTTAGGTTTTCACAAAAATGAGTAAAGCCCTCCCAATGCTCCAAATAGCAATTAAACATCTAAACGTATCTTTATTTATGCATTTTCTGAGAGGAGTACCTTTCCTTTGACCATGAAAAATGCCATGCTCGCTTCTGGACGACTGGCGCATCACCTCAGCACAAGTTTGGTATCGTTGTAAAGCGCATCATTCCAACTTTGTGAATATTCAAAGCGAATTCTCAATGACATTGGAATCAATGAAATGTGATTTTCAAACCCATGTTGATGTAAACAAAACAATCTTACTCGCGCTGACTGACAGATCTGAAATGCGTGCACAAAGACGCAGCGATCCCGATATACATATACACAGAAGTCTTGGCGAGTATTCACGCAAACATTATCTGTTATATTTTAAGTGAACGTTTTGTTAACTGTTGATGTGTAACATTATATTATATACTTGCGGTACATATATATATACAGTATATACACCTATAGATTTATTTTTGACCTCCTAAGTTAAGAACCTCTTTTCAATGACCGTTTGTTGACAAATCTTTTTTTTTTAAAGTTTCAAACTCTATTTTGAAACAATTTCATCTGTATTTGACATTTTCAGCACAAAAATATCTAATCAATGCACAAGTGTGGAAAGAGTCTCACCAATTATATGGTCATTCTGCCACCCTTCCAGAGTTATGACTGGCATGGCTCACTCTGTCTCTCTTTCTCTTTATCTGTCTTTCACCATTTCTTTGAGCAGCGTTCTCATGACAGACATGTAGCTGAAGCTCTATTTGTGGATGCTGCATGTGTGTTTGTGTAATATATAGGGCTTATGCTCTGGGCCGCAAGGGTAGGAGTGTGTGGAGGAGATAGGAGAAAAAGAAAGGAGACCCACTGTTCGTGTCCTCCGCACCTCTACATGGAACTAACGGCTGCCTCAAGCTCAGCATTGGCATTTTCTTTATTGGCTCATGACGGATTTGGTAGGGATGTTGGGAATAGGCCTGGCAGACCTTAGTAAACACGCCGGGGTCAGCTGCATGATTTAGCAGTGATAAGAGCATTGGGAACGGCAGGATTAGTGAACAAGGAGGACGCCAATGAGATCAGGAACACTTGTCTGCTGAGATTTCTGCCTCAACTTCACACGTATAAATCTCTGGACTGCACTGATATATTGCCTCCAGGCCTGCATTGTTTACAACATGCTGGCTGTCCAAATGAGTTGTTTATGCCAAAGAAAGGAGGCAACGGCTATAAATCTGATGTGCAAGATGGGATGTTTGGGTTGGGCAGCACAAGGTTGCTACATGGTGCACACCTGTTGTGCTACATCATGCAGATAGCCCGAGGTAGAAAAGCGGTGGCATCCCGCGGACATAATATCATCTGCAGATGCTTGCGGAGGAAATTAGCTGTTATACATCAATAAGACAACATGAGCACAAAAAGGATCACATTAGCGAGTTGTTTTCATTATCATTAGCAGGCGTTGTCTTCGCGCAAACACATCTATTTGCATTGGTTGGCCGCTGTAAAGTTACTCTCTGTAGCGTTTGTCACCTTCGTACAAATTGCGCCTCGGATAGTTTAATTACACTGTCGCCTCCACCTGCGTAAATACCGCCTAAACCGTCAAAGTACAGACGCTAACGATTGCTCACGGGTAGATAATTTCAGTCGGACGGCTAATAGGAAACAAAGCCTGACACATTTATTTACAATAGGGACGCACAGTCTGTGGTTCCCATTAGCAATGTAAATATTTTTAGAGGACGTATTTAAATCAAAAGTAATTTCCTCAAGGAAATCAGAGCAGCATGTGCTAATTGGTTTGACTTTGACTGAGACAAAATGTTAAAGTTCCTGAGTGTGCAGTGAAGTGTGTGCGTGTGTGGGCTTGTGTGTGCGTGCAGCAGAAGTTACATGTAAATGCAGCTTTCGAGTGCTTGTATAATCTCTCAGTTCTTCAACTTTTCAGATCTAGCCTCCTGAAGTCGCTCTTTTAGAGCTTCTCCCAAAGAACTCATTTTATTACCAGGCCTGGAAATGTCATGATACACTATCCAGAGGGAGACGACTAATTTCAGAAACTCCATTTTTGTGAAGATTTGTAATAATATAATGGCCTCTTGAGTATCGGACAAACATCAGTGAAATGAATTTGAACAGAACAACTCTGAGAGATCTTATAAAAGTCATATAATTACCATCTTCTTTCTAAGTAATGACGCTACTACCTTTTTCATCTATCTATCTATCTATCTATCTATCTATCTATCTATCTATCTATCTATCTATCTATCTATCTATCTATCTATCTATCTGTCTGTCTGTCTGTCTGTCTGTCTGTCTGTCTGTCTGTCTGTCTGTCTCTATCTAGCTAACTACTTTTTTATAAGGCATCTTGACTGTAGTTTAATACTTTTAACTAGGGCTGGACGATTAATCGAAAGTAATCGAAACTGAAATTCAGAACCTCTAACTGCCCCCTCTAACTGCCGTAATTTTCCCATTTCGGTTATTTTGTTTTTTTAATCCTGTTAATACTTTCCCTTTAAAACATACTCAAATGCCGAGTCAACACACACAGACAGAGTGCGAAATGCGAGCCCCGAAGTGAGATCACTTTCATTTGCGTCTTCTCTCTACTTTGTCAGTTGTATGTTTTTGAGGCTTGCCAGTTTTAGCATTCAAGTGATTTAAGAGCATCGGATGTGTATTATTATATTGAGCTACTGCGCTGATGCATTGTGGCACACGAACACTCATACAGACAGTAGCTGCACATCACGTAAATATCGCGCGCACAGAGAGGAGCCCAGAAATTCGTTGTCAATGCTGTCCTGTGATTTATCACTAAAGCAGCTTAGAAACTCAAAAGTTATAGCAGATATTTTTCTACTTTTGAAGTAACTGCTTACAACCCACAGCTTCACATTTAATAGAGAGACAGTATGACTAATTCAGACACGCAGTCGCTTTCAACGCATTCAAATAAATGTACTGGTACTGTGTTAATTTATCTGTATTTATCTGAACTCCTATAATTAGGAAAAAATATCCCATCTTTAATAGTCAAGCATATTTACAGTTCAAACCTTGTCAGTGAACTATAAGGGCAAAAAAACAAAAAGAAGAAACAAAAAAATCCAAAACAAAATAATCATTCATTAATCGTAATCGAGGTAAAATGTTCCAATTAATCATGATTTTGATTTTAGGTTATATCGTCCTGCCCTACTTTCAACTATGAATAGCTTGCCCCAAGTTAGTTTCAAATTAATTTCCCTTACACTGGTCATTTATCTGTTACACAGTAGAAGCTGTGTGATATCACATCAACATCAGTTTGCATAATGAATCTTTACCTTGATTGGATTGCATGTATGCATAGTGACTTTTTTTTTTGTCCATGTTGGTGCTGTTTTCCAGTACGGCTGCACGATTATTCGAAATCGAACCAAAATTGCAAAGTGGCTTAGTGCGATTATGAAATCGCAAAGGCTGCGATTTTTATATTTTTGTTATTTTTCAGATTTTTTATTAAATAAATATATGCACAGCGTGTTAGTGAAGAGCTGCTCTGTGATCAATAGTAAATGCTGCGCCATCTCTGAAAGCACTGTGAGTCGCTTATAACATGCATTTGAAAAAACAACATACGTCAAACATCTTCCCCAACTTGTAATGCGAAGCATTTATAAGCCTGTTGTCCAACAAAAGACAACATTCAATAACATGTTTTTACTCACTTTATATCGTCAGTCGACTGTTTGAAATTTCCTTTTTTGATCTGCTGTTGCTTCTTATCACAGAATAAGGCAGACAATATATTATTTTGTGCATTCTATACAGTGATAAAGGCCATGTCAATTAGCATTGCAAATATACTTTATTGTTATGAAAATACTCGAGAAGGCTTGAAGAACTTAAACACACCATATATTGATGCAGTCGTGTGTTTATTGTCTTCATGTTTAATCAGTCAAAGCATTCTATCTTCTTTTGTTTCAGCTAAAGTGCTACCTTCACTTTAGGGATTTATTATATTTTGTCTCTGAGGTAAATGTGGAGTTTCTGCTCGAGAGCGCCCTCTAGATTCCAGTATGAATTAAACTGACGTGTGTTTAGCGTTGTTCTAATTTTAGTTATTTAAAGTCTCTTGACTTTAGTCTGTGTTGTATTTTTTTATTGTTTTGATGGTTTGATTACCCACATTAATATTTGTTTTGCCATATGTCTATTCTAGAGACATGTTACAGCTTTTTGATATAAAAAGCATAAGCTCTAATTGGTTTCCTTTGGACATATGCTTCAAATTCACATTGAATGCATTTATGATTGTAAAGCGAAATCCCAATTTCAACGGAATCGCAATATTGATAAAAGAAATTGTGATAGGTTTTTTTGGTACATATATCGCACAGCCCTGTTTTCCAGCTGAATATCCCCTTGAGGGTCAATAAAGTATTTCAGTCTTTCTATCCAAGCTTGGCAGACGGAGTTTCATTTATCCAGATGGAGAGAAAGAGGGGTGGGCCCAGCAGATGGTGGACTTAAGTGGTGGGGAACGGATGGGTGTTATAATAGTGCAGGTGAAGGAGAGAGAATACTCAGAATTCACTTTACTCTAAGAAAAGCCTTGTAAGAAAATGTGTACCATGTTAATATGAAAGAATTTCTATTGATTTTTCACAGGTGTTTTACCCAGTTATTTGAGTTAGGCTTTGCATTGTGTTGTGTTTTAAGGTCGAAGGACATATCCGTAAACTTAATGGAAAAAGGCACTGGTCATTTTCTCCAAGGACATTATCAATTTTTCAATATTTTTTTTTCTTGCAGCGTTGAAGGAAGACGAGCTATATAGTTATGCCATAAGTCATAATGCATGTGTATGTGTAACACTACTGTAATAATTTATAATATCTGAGGCTAGGGCCAAGTGACATGATGGTACAGCATAAAAATAAAAATACTCAATGAAAAAATAGTAATTGAATAATTAAATTTTTTTTAGTATCATCAATTTTCTGGAAATTCATTGTCAAAATGGTTTATAATTTTTGGATAATCCAGTGAATTATGTACTTTATAATACAAAAAGTACTTAAGTATAATATAGAAAACATTATACACTCTAAAAAATGCCCACGTTTGGGTCAAATATGGACAAACCCAGCCGTTGGTTTAAATTTTTTAATTACATTTTTAACCCAACATTTGGGTTTGTCCATGTTTGACCCAAACATGGGTTGAAACAATCCAGCATTTTTTTTTAAATTTAAGTTTTAATATTCAGCAACTATAATATACTGAATACTCTACAGTGCTTCCCACACATAGACTTTACTTGGGCGGGCTGCCCAGGTATATTAACGGCCGCCCAAGTATATTTGGAGACACATTTATGCTTTTATTATTTTTATCCTCGTATACTTTTGTATCCGCCCAAGATAATGAAACCATCCGCGATCGATTAACTAGTGGAAAATCTCCCCTCGCCCTACGTGTTTCGTACCTGCTCATTACATGTGCGTCAGAACTGTTTACTCCCGCTGACATTCCCACGTGCGCTGCAGAGACGCGCTGGATATTTCACAAAGAGCGTTGCATGTTGCAAAGTGTTCTACAGGCTCGCGCAACAGTGCTTCATACTGCTTCAAAGTGATTCCCAATCAACGAAAAGCGCAGATTTATGTCAAGCAATTGCTACTGAACTCAAGTTGATGAATTATTACAATGTCTACTTTATGGCCTTTACATAATATGTTTTAGACGATAGTAAGAATCTGAAAGATCAGCCTGCAATTGTGTAGACATTTCAAAATAAGAGTCCCGGTTAATTTCGGGCTTGTTTATAATTAAAAGTCACAAGCTAAGTTTTTTTTTTCTTCTTCTTCTGGGCATTATTTGTGTTTTGGTTACACAATAAATTGTATTTAATTTAATTTTAATTTAATTCATAGTAAATTATTGTAGTCTCCCCCACAGGAAGAAAAGACTAAGAACATTATTTGACAGTTGTATTATTCATTATTTAAATTTTACTAGTAAAATCTGTGTCCCATTCACTGAGAGAGACACTATATGACATAGCAAGGAGAACATAGGAAAAGGAGAACCATTTAAATGCTGTAATTTTGCATAATTTACAATGCATAATAATACATAATATTAGTATGTAATTAAATGTAACAGTATGCTATGTAATTAAAATTAATTTCAATAAATAAAAATACTGTTAAAAATCACACATTATTTGTTTGTCACATGTAGTAGACCATTTTTGTGTTGTGGGTAATAGGAGGATTTTTCACCCGGCTACCACCGCAAGTATATTTCAAACTTGGGAGAAGCACTGCTCTATAATTATCATTCTATACAATAACTTTATTCCCTGTTACCAATGTATAAAATTAGCCATACTGTTATGAATTTGGTCATATCACCCACTCCTATCTGATACTGGCAATAAAAGGTAAAGCAAGTAGTCATTAATGTAATTATGGTGTGGTTTAACTAACTTAAGTTATGTTACTGAATAAACACATTTTGAAACGAGTCTCACAGGCCTTAACCTTTAAGATAAATACCATTTCAATCTAATCTGAATCTCCAGAGTATTTTTAACATTTGAATTGATATCCTACTTACCAGAATATTACGTGTCTTACACTGGCCGTCGAATCAGTTGCGAATCACTGGGCTTTCATTGGGGGCCCTTGCAATTAAGGGTCGTAATTGCTAAATTAACATGTATTATTAATATTTCAACCGAGGTTTGATTAATGGACTGCAGTTTAAATATGTGCCCTTCCATCACTGAACTCAGTAATTAGTTGCCTGGAAGAAGTATGAGGGAGCGATGTGGAGTTTAAAATGTATGAGTGAACATCACTGATATTTCTAAGGAGGGAAGAGTGACCAGCCCAATGCGTCACAGGCAGAGATTAATATTTCAAAGTTTCTGGGAAATTGCCCTAGAAGTTTGGTAAATTGATTAATATGGTCTTTATCTTCAGACACAGAAAAGCAATGCGAGGCCTAGGGATGCGGTAAAGAAGTGTTGTGTGATGAGATGTCTGGAATGGAATCAATAATTTGAGATACCGTAAGGTCAATATTTCAAGTCAGTATTGGCAGGTCGTCTTGGTAAATGACTCTAATTTGACACAACATTTATTTCCAATAGGACTTTTCGAATTTGTTCCTTTGACAGTTTTTATACAAATTATTTTGACCAAATCTGTGATTTAGTTTGGATGAAAATGATAATAATAGAGCAGCCGAATACTGTTTGTGTAATTTTTCAGAATATGTTGTAAGTATAGTCCACCAAAAGTGTTCAAGTGCTCTTCTGAACACCAGACATTTATGAAAAAAGCCTCTGTTCTTTAGTGCCCTTGAAACCAAGCATTTTATTTCTGCTAATTTGATGTTTCTGTTGAAATATTTCAATTAAAGCAAGGTGAACTTGAATGACATTATTCTTATGTCCAAAATTGCATTTAGTGGACAAGGCAGGAATTTAGCATGCGGTAAAGTTTTACAGCACTCCTCAATTAAATGCTGTTAAAAAGACCAATTGAAACTCACAGAAAGACAGTTGTAATGGTGCTCAACATAAAACTAACTCTTTCAAAGTAAATTAAGTAACAAATATCAAGTTAGTTTGATGTCAATTCTAGTTAACATACTCTAGAATATTTACTAATCTTACTTAAGATTTAATAGTAAGATTACACGAGAAATTCCATTTAACTAACAGTGTTATATTGTGTTCTGCAAACATCTTAAATACTATTATTCTCAACATGGCTTTAATCTGCCATTTTATGCTACGTAGACTTAAAAAACTATGTGCAATCGGTTTCCACATTTTCTTCAAGTAAAGTGAAAGAAGAATAGTATGTTGTACTGACAAAAGCTTTTTTAGTATAGTTCACTTACACGAGAGTACTACTAACTAAAAGAAGAACTGTAGAGAGTACTTAATTTACTTTAAATACAATTTTATTGTCACCATTGTTGTGGTTTGCATGCTGAATGTTGAGATCTGTGTGTGGCTCAAGTGGTCAGCTGTAAGCTACTGTTACAGATATTCAATTAAAAGTTTAACAAGATGTTGATAACATAGTGTTAGCACAAACATTTTAAAACATTACTACTGAATACAAAAATTAAACATCTAACTANACAGTGTTATATTGTGTTCTGCAAACATCTTAAATACTATTATTCTCAACATGGCTTTAATCTGCCATTTTATGCTACGTAGACTTAAAAAACTATGTGCAATCGGTTTCCACATTTTCTTCAAGTAAAGTGAAAGAAGAATAGTATGTTGTACTGACAAAAGCTTTTTTAGTATAGTTCACTTACACGAGAGTACTACTAACTAAAAGAAGAACTGTAGAGAGTACTTAATTTACTTTAAATACAATTTTATTGTCACCATTGTTGTGGTTTGCATGCTGAATGTTGAGATCTGTGTGTGGCTCAAGTGGTCAGCTGTAAGCTACTGTTACAGATATTCAATTAAAAGTTTAACAAGATGTTGATAACATAGTGTTAGCACAAACATTTTAAAACATTACTACTGAATACAAAAATTAAACATCTAACTAAACAACATTCAGTTAGAAATCAGATCATCTCTTAAAAATGATCTTTTTATTACTCCTCTTCCTTTGAAACCACAAACAATGATTTCTTGATGCATGGCTGCACCAAAATGGAGAGAATTATAAAACCTTTAACAAAGTTCCAAGTGCCCAACCAAAGGGAACATGAATCACCATCATGGTAAGTAAAAAAAAAAAAAACTTTTTAGGAAAATCAACATCAAACTAATTGATCTTAACTTGGGGTAAACAAGCCATTAATAGACAGCAAGAATAGCTTTTACTTTTATTTCACCGAAGTAGATCCACTCTGCAAACATAACGTTGAATCCTCAGTCCGTGTGTTTCTGCACTGTGTGGAGGGATGGCATGTCTTGAAATTTTTTTGTAATTTTACTCAAATTACATTAGTTATGGGAACTATCTGTTCTAAAATTTCAGCAACAATTACAAATTTGTAGTAAAGTCAACATTTTGGTTAAAATCAAGTAAACATACTAGTGTTTTTATAGTAAGGAATACTATTTGAATTTACAGTGTAGATGAGAAGAAAAAAAAAACACTTAATTAACTACTTAGTCATTCTAAGTGTAAGGTGGGATAGGGTCATAGTATAGTTTTTGTTTAGCAGATACAGTGTTCAGCATAAATGAGTACACCCCTTTTGAAAAGTAACATTTTAAACAATATCTCAATGAACACAAAAACAATTTCCAATATGTTGACAAGACGAAGTTTTATATAACATTTGTTTAACTTATAACATGAAAGTAAGGTTAATAATATAACTTAGAGAACAACATTTTCAGTTTTACTCAAATTACTCAAATTAGGGCCCACCTCGGTTTTTGTCTTACCAGTGTGAAAGAGACTCAAAATACTCTGTCAATGTTGCACATACAATTAAGAGTTATACACCATTTTGATCTGTGGAATATCTTCTTTTATTTGTGTACACTCAGAGTAAAAACAATATGATGTGCTTTTTGTAAAATAAAGAAAACTAACATGATGCGTGATGGACATGATGGATAGATCCGTTTAGATCCACTCTGACGGACAACAAAAACAACAAAAAACTCCCTAAGACTTCCTAGCTCTTCCATCCAGATAGCAAAATTCTGTTTTTACTGTTATTTCTATTCCTTATGTTCTATTTTTATTCTTCTTCTTTATGTAAAGCACTTTGAATTACCATTGTGTATGAAATGTGCTATACAAATAAAATTGCCTTGCCTTGCCTTGCGTGATCTGTCGTCTCCCTCTGAACGAAGTCCAATCTGATAGTTCTCAGAAAATGAAGTGTAACTTAGTGAATACTAATCAGAAAAAAAATTGACTTATGTCTAAAGAAACGTTGAAATGTCAGGTTTTAAATCGAAAACAAAAAATCTCTGTTTATGTAATCTGTATGAAAAGAGACACATGTCAGACGCCCGTGATTCAGCTTATTATCCGCTAGTGCTGCCACGCCCATGGAGCGAGCGCTATTCAGATGCAAATTCTGAGGCAATACATGTATACATCGTCTCAATCGTGTATTTATTGTCTTCAAAAGTGTTTATCTGTATGTTAGCCATGGTTAGCGATCTCTGGAAGCCTCTTTTAGTTCCTGGAATGTCACATGGCCTGTTCTTCTTTAGAGTAATTTGTGGACTAAAGGTGCACAGAGCGCCCTCCGGCTGCAAGTATGAATTGAAAACGCAGTATCCAGCGCTCATAGTGATGACAATAAATATTGAATAAATATTACTCCTCTGTATAGAAAATTGACATAAACATTAGAATCCATCAATATTTCCCCAAATGTGCATGCTTTTAAGCTTATTAATAAATTACGGTCAATATAAGATTTTAAGAGTAAAACAGAAGTCAAAATGTGAAGCTTGAGTCTTAGATCTTTTTAATGATGTATAGTTGTCAACTGCACATTAACATTTAGGCTATATAATATAACAAATATAGTAGCCTATATGAAATGCCATAGAGGTAGGAATGTTCAGACGCTTTGCATCACAGAAATACATTCTATTTTAAAGTATATTAAAATAGAAAAC
>RJVU01050883.1:638715-659415 GCA_003731715.1 Anabarilius grahami | reverse complement strand
AGTTTCTTTTTACAGTGCACACAGACAGCTCCCTCGAGAGCTACCTGAGCATGCTCAACTCCCATTCAACTGCTGTTTCTCGCCATAATACGTGTCTTTTTTATATATAAATATATGGATTGGTGTGAGATACTCTTGTCCTCAGACAAAGAGATCGTGACTTGTTTATATTTTGAAATAAGACAAACAACACCAAATAAGACACACGATAACATAGAGTGCTTGCTGAAGACAACAGAAGCTGGTGTGCTCTGCATCCGGGTATGCTTTATAGTTCCTGGTCCGTGACGTCACCCGTCTCTGACGTCTCACGACGCGAGTGGTTAGATACAAGAGTGCTTCAGTGACGACATCACGCAGAAGGTTCCCAATGCGTTGCTACGCAGCGTCGACAGTTCCCTCGAAAGGGAACCATTATTTGGTTAGAGACTTAAGACTTCTTTTAAAAACATTAGTAATGCGTCCAATCTTTTGACTGGTACTGTAATTTAACATAGGCCTATACAAAATTTTCATCACATGATGTGTAATAAAATGTGCATGCATGAGATCACAAAAATCATGTTTTTTTGTCAAGAGTGGACATTAATCTGTTAACAGTCCAGAGTGGACTGTTAACAGCATGATCACAGAGGGTTTTTTCACAGCCTACCTGACTGAAAAGGCTCATTAATATGCAGGTCATTAGAGGTCATTATCATTTTTTGTCTTCTCAGATGTGAATCACAGCATTATTCATGATATTTCACGCCTCCACGCATACTGTGTTACTTGACAAAAAGTGTCTTACAAAATGTAAATCAATATATTGTTTTATATGAACGTGTAGGCAGGATAATTTTTACATAATTTTGAAGCAAAAACTCTAGTCTACTACCTCCAATACCCAGAAATCTTGTAAACACAGATTTATATATTTTTTGGGCCTTATTTCAGTGACTTAAGTTTTTTGTTTTTTCAATAACCACGCATAAACGTTATTCCTTCAAAAATACAAACATGTACATACATGTTCCTCACATATTATTGTACCCTAGTTTATGCTGAATACAGTGTAATGACACTTTTGTCATTAATATGTTTATGAACAACTGAAAAAAGCACAAATGTCAGGGCATGTCAAAACTTCTCAGGGCCCCAAAAATCCTCAGACCCCAGAGGGTTAATAAATAATGTTTAATGTAATCTTTAGCAGATCTCTGACTGTACATTATAATGTTGTGATGCCTAAATTAAATTGTAGCTTTTAAAACAACTGATTTATAGTTTTCAGTGTTTTTATTATAAATGTTTATGTATATAAATTAAAATAAACCTTTATAATAAAAACACTGAAAACTATAAATCAGTTGTTTAACATACGGTTAAAAAGTTTGGGGCTTTAAGGGTATAATTTTATTCAGCAAAGATGCAGTAAATTAATAAAAAATAAAGACAGTTAAGACTTTAAAATTGTTACAAAAGATTTCTATTTAAATAATACTATTCTTTTGAACTTTCTATTCATCATAGAATTCTGAAAAATAAGTATATCACTGTTTCCACAAAATATTAAGAAGCAAAAATATTGCATACCAAATCAGCGCATTTTTGGATGTATCATGTACAAAAAAAGAAAAAAAAATCTTTCTGACTCTAAACTTTTGAATGGCAGTTTAGTATTGGCCGAAACATGGAGAAAAAATAAATAAATAAATAATTGGCTTATTGCTAACTCTAAACGGAGCTTACTATGCATTTTATTTCTTGGGTAGTGTAATTTAAAGTTATATGACAGCTCTACTTCTCTATACAGTACGTTACATTGACAGTCTTTAGAAATTCACTTAATGTCTTGCCCATTCCTTTATGGCTTTAGCATGACATATGCTCAACACACAACAGAGCTCATGAATGAGTGCCCCCACTTCATAAAGCATCAGTTGCGATTTGGGCTTGTTTGTTGTGCACAGTGTAATTAGCTGGGGCCATGAAGGGCACAGGCAGAGGGAGGGACATCACTTGATTACGCCCATTAATCATGTCTCAGCGAGACGACCGTAGGAGGATTTGGGAGCTGAAATGGACTGTGTCATTTTCTTAATGCTCCATTTCAGCTTCAGCTTACGTCTTCAAACCTCTGCTTACCAAAAACTCCTTGCTTATGCTCCACAAAACCGTCTGCTGAGTCATATATATCACAGAAGTGGCCCTTTACCCAATACTTGTCATATAAATTCTACAGCAGACTTTTCCAGCACCCCATGTCCTTAAAGCGTATGCTTGCAATTTGGTCTATAATTTGGAGTTGATGGGGCATTTTTATGCAGGAAAATAATGCACCACTTCCATTGTGAGAAAAAGGGCATAAACCCGCATCCCTCAAACTCGCCCTGAGAGAATGCCGAAAGCCATTTGGCGCTGTGAGCCGTGTTTCTCCTCTAAGGGGTTCAAGGCTTTTTTTCTAATTTCTTCCATTAGTCTGCATTCAGAGTGAATGTGAAAGCACCACCTGACCTGCATAACAGAGCTAAAGAGGTGTGATGCTGTATAGAAAACAACTATCATATCTAGCATGAGCAACACATTGTTAGGTTCAAAATCAACATCTACCCCCTTAAAGGTGAATGTGCTGTTTTTTTTTTATTTAAGTCAGTTGGAAACATTGCCTGGTGGTGCACATTGTGGTGCTTTGACATGTTGGGCGATGCCATTTACGCATAGGTGACCCAAATTGGTGTCAGGTTCGGGTCATCTTCTCTCTGTCCTTTTTAGTAAGTTTTACATTATGCAGTCACATTAAGGCAAACATCTTTTTTTTTTTTTTTTTTAAAGAGGTTTCCATAAGTTTAAAGTGCAGAGACAAATATAAGCAATCCATTCGCTTTTTGATTCATCTTTGAAGATATGGAAACATTTTCATTCATTACACTTTAAAGCCTGACATGTGCAACAATAGTCAGAAAAAGAAAGTTTGTAGGTTGAAGAGAAAAAGAAAATAAACACAAACACAAAAAACACCTCAATGTTATTTAGAGGCCCTAATTGAGCTAAAATATGCAATTTGTTGCAGTTGCTGATATTTAAATGGCCAACAATTGAGATGAAATTCTGATAGCTTGTAATCAATTAAAAATTTATAGCAGTTTAGCAGACTACTTTCATAAAATGCATATAAATATTAGATGTCACTCTATGGGCCAGATTTACTAACAGCTTGCGCCAGCGCAAACCCTCTTTCAGCTATCAGCTGATTCGCAAATTCCAACCCCACCCATATCAGCTGATCTGATTTCTGTGGACTCTATTGGCAACTCTAAAATAAGGCGCATTACTTAAACGCAGCTTCCGTCTCTCTGCTTGCTTGGCTGCTTCCACTGCACGCTGCTTGCAACCCACCTCCTCCTTAGCTCCTCCTTAAACTTGTGTTTAACTTAATCAGTGTCATTCTGTTGTCACTGTTGCATGCTCTGTTCTCAATAGGGAGATTTTGTGCTGCTCTCCCAGTTAAAAAATGGGTGGTTGTCCCAGCTGCTGCTGTTCCCGGTCTTAGTTGTCATGGAGCTCATGAAAAGGATGGGGAATTTAGAACAGAGCCATACCGACAAATGTAACTTTAGCAAAATATGCCAATAAATTATTTGACTAAAAAGTTTGTCTCTTTTAATTTTTGACTTAAGTGGTCCTGACTGAAAACACTTATTGCGATTTACAAATTTTTGCGCTAGACAATTTACTGGTATTTGCACCATTATTTAACACCCAAAAAAGCATGTCTTAACCCATTTTGTGACATGACTGCAGTTGCTGCTCGGAGGAGGCACTGCAGAGAGCAGAGAGCGCGTGGTTGAAGGGAGAACATTTTTTCCACTTGTATTAATTTCTTCGGAATGCCAGAGGAAGACGTTATCCGAACATATCGTTTGCCAAGCCATGTTGGCCTAATATATATATATATATACATAAGTGTATATATAATATACACAGTATATATATATACATATTTGTTTGTCAGATTACATTTAACAAGTTGCGCCTGTGTCGACCCGCACCTGATGAGCATCAGCTCTGCTTATTTGCGACCCTGAACGCTAATTTGCACTGCTCTTGGTAGATTGCGTTGGTCATTATGTAAATGATTTGACTGTGTCTGTGTTCTTTAATTTGCACCTCAGCCGTAGATCATGTGTAAAAATTGCCACTCCAATCGGCACATTTGTGGAATTGCGTTCTCACACTAATTTGCCCCGTTTAGTAAATCTGGTCCTATATCTCCCAATAAAATGTCTTAGTAAGATGATATTTAAATGCTTAGTTTTATGTCCAAAGCTCTGTAGTTCTTGTTGTGGGGGCAAAACATATAATCTATCTATCTCTGTCTGTCTGTCTGTCTGTCTAATTAATTCAGAACATGTTCTTGGTACTTTACCTTTAAAGAAACAACCTCTATAGTGACACAGTTGAGACAATTAGAAATCCTCGACTATAAAAACTCCATGTAGAAGTTATGAATTTCCTCAGTCCTTCTGTAACTATATATATATATATATATATATGGTCACCTTGGATGTAGGTAGGCAGTCATATGTTTTGTTTCTTTTCTTTTTTTCAGCAGGCTTTTGACAGACTCAATGTCTCAACATGGCAATGAGCCTCACAAGTGAATTACTCCTTGCACATTAATCAGTAACACTCACATGCCACCTTTGCCGGTGTACCTCTAAAAATTTTTTACACATGATATTTCAACAGTATGTCAGAAGTACTGTCAGTTATCTTTTTAATTAGGCTTCTAATTGTTCACTGTGTCTTATCTGTATGGTCCATGCTATATCATGGAGCAGCTGGGGGCAGCGGTGGACACTCTATGCATGAATCCAGCAGCAGGTCTGAGATTATTAATTGAGAGCATCAATAACGGCGAGCTTTGTTCTTCTTTGCCCCGAAGAGCACATTCATCATATGAGGTCAGTGCAGTCAGGCCAGGGAAAATGGGACAGCTTTGGCCACTAGGAGCCCAGATTCACTCCACAGTAAATCTCGCTGGCCTTGCGGCACTGACAAAGTGCCATAGCAGCTGAGACGCTTGGTGTGAGATTACTAAAGCATGTTTCTGCCTGTGGTCGTGTGCTGGGGATGATAAATCCAACCTGGTATTTGGCTCACTAGAATGAAGAACTGATGCTAGATACATAGAATTGGCTTTGACACAAAGACATAAAAACCAAAGAACACGCACACAAAAATGGAAAAGAGTGACTGGATGTCCCTGTTTTTGGTGGATAGTCCTTAGTCCTCAGAAACATCCTATTTCAAAACAACCCTATATATATAGGGTTGGAAGTATTGGATTTGATTGGGAAAAGTTTATTTATTTATGACCTTATGATCAGTACTTACAGTTTTGGTTTCTCTTCAAATTATTGCATTGCATCCTTAAAATAATTAGTTAGGTTATGGACATTATTATTATTATTTATAATTATTCAGTGTAGAAACTGTCACTGGATAGTTTCACATGTCTACTGACATCATCAAGCATTAGTTTGAGGAGGGCAAGTTGCTGTAATTCAACAATTAAATTGTTTGAATATGAAGGACCATACTAGATTTACCATGGTTAAAATATTCAGCTGAAATTATCACTTTTTTGAGTTATAAATAGCAAGTTTCAATAGTGGACCACTGAGGAAAAAAAAGAAAAAAGTTTCTGGTCACATGGAATTGGAACATCTAAATAAGTTATAAAAAAATTAAGAGACAGCTTAAAATCATAAATTAAATTAAATTAAATTTGATCGACCAGAACAAATACGTGTGAGTTCTTACTTCAAGTACATGAAGTACTCAGAAAAGCAGAATGGACATGTATTTGGTTTGTTACACCACAGGGCCATTTTTTTTTAAAAATGTGAAGATGTGAAGGTAATTAAAAATTGTTAATAAAAAAAGTGGCCAGTTACCTACAATAGATACCTTCCCTTATTCATTTGTATGATGATTCAAAAGCTCATAGACATGTTATCAAGTACCCATGTACTTTGTACAAATGAGGAGGTCTTTCATTTTTGCTTTGTACACATGTGTAAATAAATGCATGAGCTCGTGCTTCTTTTGCTGTTTTCAATTTTCTCTCCAACCTTGGAAGGGAAAGTTTACTTTTTAAATGCTTCAATACTGAACTGGATTAATTCACCATCAGTAGGCTACATTATGCATATTAAATACATACCATAAAAGAAATAAATGAAACAACAGCTGTGCAGTTGAGCTGCAGCATCATGAGGTTTTCAAAAAGGAAACCCATGAGATGTGTTTGTCTGAAAGGACAGCTGTAGTGGATATGAAGGAATTGTTTAAATGATTTTGTTTTGGTTTCAATGGACCATTGTGCATTATGAACTACATTGACAAGATGATGACCAAGCATGAGGGGCTCAGGCGATGTTAGCTGTGTATTTCCTTACCCTGAAGTTTTACAGACACATGCACATGCAGACTTTTAACATGTAAAACCTTTTTTGGCCTTTTCTAACTTAGAATAATTTAGAATAATTTGCAGTAAACAGTTCTAAAACCAAGAACAAAGAAACCGATTACAAGCAATAGAACAAAGTGTAAACAGTGCTTTAAGTTTTTGTGGTATCTAACAGCGGCTTATCAAGTGTTTTTATTATTAAATGAAGTACTTTTGCTTTTGATGGAACAATTCTCTCACCTCTTACCTATAGTTTTGGATTGTTATTTATTTATTTATTGCAGTACATTTTGAGAGATTTGTTTAGGAGAAAACAATTAGAATATGTACTTTTTGGAACAAATTTTGCATCAAGAGTGCACCTATAATGCCTCTGCAGGCAGCTTATATCTACTGGATTTTTAGTTTTGGAACAGAATATGTATGGTTATGGGTTTTTCTTGTGTCTAATTTTTCCAACTTATCCAAGCACTTAGAAGATGCCCAGATTTATCTTGACTTTGAAAGATATGTCAGATAGCAGAGAAACCCTCTCATTGAAACTCTTTCATTGAAATTCAAGGACATGAAATGTTATGTCTAGACAGTGGAGATGCACTTTATGTACTAATACTAGTAGATAGTCTGGTCATCATTAGCTAATTGAATAAACTCATTAGAAACATAGCTAAGGGGAATTTCATTGAACAGGCTCTTTCCATGGCAAGAAAGATACTTTAAAAAGGTTTTTAATGTTAAATGGATTTGAGTGAGTCAGGGGGTATATCTGTTTCTAAGAGAGCTAACATGTTTAGATACCTCTCCTGAGCATTACACAGCTTAGGGCTGGAATAAAGTGGAAGTGAAAAAATCAAGAGTAAAATCTGACAAATAAATGTCCTAGCACTAGAGCCTGGGGTGTCAACACGAGGGGGAAAAAACTCCACCATGTGGAACACTCGTCTCTATCTGAACTCTAATGTGATTTTAAATAACTAAAAGGATTAAGAAGACCATTGCATAATCCAGATTTCAAAGTGGGGTGAATTATGATGTTTTGCATGTAGTTCCTGCGCTTGTGTGCCGGTTTTAATCCTCTGGAGTGAGTGATTCCCAACCAGGGGTACGTGTACTCCAGGGGGTTCCATAGGGCACTTGGAAAGATTTCGGTTTTGCTTTGTTAAAGCTATTAAGAAACAAACAAACAAACAAAAAAACATTATTATAGTAAAGTGTGATTAATGCAGAAAGTTTATTAGGGGAGGGGACGGGCCACTCATAGGCAAATAAATGGGAGAAATTATAACACTCATTATGGCTGCTGAAGGAATGGAAATCACGCCTTTTGGTTAATCAGAGTTTGTTTACTCAAGACGGGACATGTGAAATGAACTGGATCAGCCTAAAACATACAGTTTTTGAGCATGATTTAAAGAAGCTGTTATACTACTGCTGTCAGGTCTTACTGCTGATTTGAAACATGTTTTGAATTTAACAAGCAGTTGTGGAGATTTCAGTGTTTCTCCATTCCAGTAGCTAGGAACTGTACTTGTAGGCCTGTTGCCCACACAGAAAATAGCTGTCCAGGAGCCTTAAAAGAATTTGCTAATTTTCCAGGTTTTCCCCCCCCTTTTGTTTTGATTTGCTGTACTTATTATAGTAATTGCAATAACTGGGTAATAACTAGGAACCAACCCTGAACCTACCCCTAAACCTTACCTTAATCCATCTACTTACCTTATCTTACAGTACTTGCTTAGGTAAGTATGCATAAGTGCATGCACTGTAAAATAAAGTGCAACTGTAATAATAATAATGACAACCTAAAATTAAACACAGCGAATACGTGTTTCAAGTCCTGTTACATTTACCCACAATAGTGTAGGTTTGTGCATTTGGAAGAAAAAAAAAAACACATGTACAGCATTTAGTTGAGAGGCAATCAGCACCATGCAATATTCCTCCGGCACGGGGCCTGTTCACCGTTTGTATCACTCCGCTTGTTGCTGCACGTTCTAGACAGGCAGCATTGTCCTGAAACTGCAGTCTCCGTTATTGCAGGAATATAGCATTGCAGCGAAAGGCAATAAAACCCACAGTAATTTTGTAAATAGTACTGTTTTTGTGTCACAGAATGTAGTTTTAAGAGTTTTTCAGGTGAGAATGTAGTTGTTTAAACCCCGAATATGCAGTTTATTTATAAAGATAGCGCCTATTTGAAAAATCGCTTTTACGTTTTCGGAGTTGTAATGTCCAGTAGTCACCGGGCAGTCAGCACTCATGTACCCTGCCAAGAACAGCCTGATCTTGGCAAGTCCTTCTGACATTTTCTGCTGGCTTTGATGTCTCTGTACTAGTGGTTAAACTTGAGACATAATTTGTTTTGGGTATATCTAACGGGCAATCTTTGGTCTCATGAATCTAATATTTGTTCCTGGGCAAATAGTTTTGACTGAGATTAAAGTTAAATTTTATAACTTTATTATAAAATAAATAATAACTTTTAACTTTTTTCTTTTAAGGTTAATGCTGTACTAGAGCGCTGCCTTTGTACCTTATTTTTTACTGACTTGTTTGCTTGTCTTTTTCCTATTGTACACGCTTCTTATACTTGTATAATGGCTATTGTTCATTAAATATTATCGTTCAACAAAAATATATTTTATGTAAATACATGGGATTGAGCAACGTTCTGTGTGATGTGGATTTTTCAGCGGCTTCAATGCAGGTTACAGTGTTATATATTTGGTGGCGTGGCGGCAAGGAACTGTCTTTATGAGTGAGTTAGACCAAT
The DNA here is from genome assembly GCA_003731715.1 of Anabarilius grahami. Classification (NCBI taxonomy): domain Eukaryota; kingdom Metazoa; phylum Chordata; class Actinopteri; order Cypriniformes; family Xenocyprididae; genus Anabarilius; species Anabarilius grahami. The sequence goes on along the minus strand of RJVU01050883.1, from coordinate 650,185 downwards.
TAGTCAATTAAAAAATGCAGGTTCATTAAGGAATGAAACAAGGTTTTAAACGAGGAGATTTGAACTTTGCACACCACCTTGAACAGGGTTCAACTGACAGGCAACGTAGCGCCAGGGTGACACTGCACTTCATAAAGATCAATGCATTGACCTAATGCCTTTCATGTGAAATTCCCTTAACCCTTGAAAGGATGCTACCACAAAGATATTACTTTCATCAGTGCACACGGACATGGCAAACCGATTTTTTATTTTTACGAATTTATGACTTGACCTAGAGAATGAAAGCTATACCAGACACAGGTAATCATATACTCCCTTTCTGGTAACACTTTATTTTAGGGTCTTTTAAGTAGTTGCTTATTAGCATGCATATTACTAGAATATTGGCTGTTTATTATTACTTATTAAAGGGCCGCTGAAGTGTCTTGGAACGTGCAGAATTTTTCAATGTGTTGATGTGATTTCAACTGAAACAGGAAGACAGGGCGATATATCAAACAGCCCGCCCCTTTTTAAAAAATGGCCAATAGCGTTGCGTTTATATCACAGCTCAGCCAGAGCCGTTTCCTTTTAAAATCTAACCGTTTCTCCCCCTAATCTCCTCTATATCACTTTAAAATATAGCATTCTGTGCAGAATTTAAATGGGTCCGATACCTTTCGTGGTCTGAGCCGACTCGCTGATATGATCTGCTCTGTGCTCTCGTGTCCCCGGGCTAGAGCAGACAGTGCTACTAACGCGAAAATGGACTTCATTTGCGTCAATGGAAAGCATATTTACACTGTCTGAATCATTCCCTATTCTCTATATAGAGCACTATGTGCCATTCACCATGTAGAAACTAGTAAATGTGTGAACAAATGACCGATTTCAGCCGCAGTATGTCTGTTGATAGTGTAGGAGAGGGCGGGACTTCAGATTCTAGAGAGCATTTGATTGGACAGAAGATTTGATGAGAAGCTGAAGTGCGATGTGATGTCATGAAAATCCGTGATCCATTTTAGCGGAAGTGAGAGACTGTAAGTTTTGAATGCTTATATCTCCTAAATGCAAATTTTGTCATTGTTTTGGAACACACCAGCTTATTCATAACATTAAGGCTAACATATTCATACTAAAAGCTAAAAACTCTCTCATAATGATACTGTTACTACTATCATACATATTTAGCCTTGTCCCGATAATTTTGCAGATATATAATGTTGATTCATGGCATCTACCTGTAGCTCATTTGCCAAGCCAACAATTTCTGTTGGTTTACAGGAGTGTGTAGAGATGTCTCTGTACAATGCCTGTCTTGAATTGAACTGAAAAATAATCAGCCGTTTGCTGTGTCAAGTATAGAGACATTCTACCAGGCTTTTATGAAATAGAATGCATAAGTAAGGGAGAAATCTTTGTGAGGAGAAATTTCAGCTCATCAGTTTTATTGCTGATCAAGTGGACATTGAATGGGTACTCAGAGTGAGTATGAAGACATCACTGTCAAAACCATGTAACCCAACCTTCACCTTCCCCTGACATATATAAACTGAAATGTATATGAATGTATTGACTGTACTGAGGCTATTTGATGAGAACTGAGCTGGATGATGACATCACTGTTTTCTCCAGAGCTGCTTATAGCTGAATTGAACTCATTCCATAATTGATGAAGCACTGCATAAATAAAGGTGAAATGGTTGCAATTCATGAACCCTACAGGCATAATTCTTTTGAATTATAGTAGTCTTTTGGTTTCTTTTGAAAGTAGTTATAGTTTGTTGTCCATTTGTAGTCATACATGATTTTCTGCATTCAGATAAGACCAAGATTTACGAATGTCCCTCATACTTATTTAGAGGATCTTTACATTGAATATATGCCAGATACAGTCAAAGTTCCATTTCGAGGCTGTCTTGTGATTACACTCAGACTGCCATTTTCAGTTATGCAAGTACAAGTTCGATCTCAGTGAATGAGGAAATACAGAAATATCAAAAACTATCTGTCAAACTCACACTTCAGTAGCATATTTTAATTCTGTTTCAATGAAATCTGACATGAATCATATCATAAATGCTGTTTATTACTCTCAAATAACACACACACACAAAAAAAATCAGGTTGTTCCAGCTAATGTCCATGTGCAGTGTAGAACCAAGGCTGAGTGCAATTTTCACATAAAAGCCATGCAGTGATTTTGTCGATTGGTGATTGACTATTTTATTTGGAAGGCAGAAATTATTTTAGTAGAGCTGCAGTGTTGGGCATTCCAGTTTCACATTGTAACACCAGGGTTCCATCTCAGCGATATACAGTTTCTAATATAGTTACAGTGATTATAATAAAGTTAACTTTGCAAATTAGTTCAGAAATTGCACAAATCTGGCATCACTGAGTGATGTTTTTGATTTATACTAGTAATTAGTGTAAATCTTACTGCTCTAAAGGAGTTTGGTGACATGTAACAAAGAAAAGGCTGGGAGAGGTAGAGTTAAATGGCATCATTAGCTCTAAATGGCATCATTAGCTCATCATTAGCACATATATCTCAGCCTGACAATCAACCACTTTTGTTCTCTTGAACACTTTCCTTAGGCCACCGTTTTAGTCACTGCTTTGACCCCATGACATTGCTTTTTCTCCAACAAGAGTGGCCATTATTAAGCTTGCCCTCACAAACCCACTCAAACAGACCCTCATATCACACAGCCATTGAATGTCTGTTTCTGCTGTTCACAGAGGTTGAGGGGGTATAATTCTGGTTTTACCTGTCAGGGAGAAAAAAAAAAAGAAGGCTTTGAGCCTTTTAGGGTGGAAAAAGTGAACAGCATTATTTGTGTCTGGAATAGCTGAAGTGACATGACTCTTTTTCGGTGACTGGCTTCGTCACGGGTCTTTTTGGCTGCTATTTTAGATCCACTTTGGAAGCTAGAAGCATTTGTGCAGTACCCCCCCATCCCTCCTAAGAATGATTTGATTCCACTATAAGCAAAATGAATATGCCTCAAATGAATAGGCTGAAATGAGCTTGAAAATGGTTTTATTAAATTTAGTGTTGGAATGTTGAGGTTAGCAAGCATCTCTAAGGATGTGCAGTCAAAATACTTTCTAACCTTCAGAGAAATGTACTAACCTTTTTAAATTATCCCATAAAACAATTACTAGGAAATGCAGCACCAAATTTATGTTGTGAATGTGTAGCAGCAGACATTTAATAAAGAGCATGGGGTTAGAGGACATTACCTGCAAGATCTGATTAGTATAAATATGTCAGCGGGGATCATAAATTTAGGTTTATATGAAATGCTTGGTGAAAATTGTGCATTAGATAATAAAGCATCAAGGAAAGTTGTTCTTAAAGTACCAAACAATTCTGTGTCTTTTTAATGATATTCCCATGCCGACTGTAGCAATTTCGTCTTTCTGTCTTTTTTCAGAGATCCAAGACGTTTGGTATTTTTGTTCTTTGGGCATTTCAGAGTTAAAAAATGAATGTTAGAACGTGACTAGATGTCAGTCCAGATACAACAAAATGAATATTTCTCTGCAACTGTTGTTTTAAATATTATAAATGAAAATTTGGAAGCAATCCCAAATGTCACATTCTTAAATAATACATGTAAACTTAGAAAGTAAATATGCTCAGAATGAGATGCCGAGGGTGGGAATCAAGCAAAACTGGCACAATGGCAACAAAATGGAAAACATAGGTGAAGCAAATGTGTGTTGAATGAAAAGACAAGTTGGCTACTGACACTAGTTGAAAAGGACATATATTTCCTTTCCTGTGTACAGCTTTATCCTCACATCTAAGGGTTTCCCAGGAGATTTCAAAACCCTTTCCATGGCCTTTAATGAGTACACCATCACTGTAGCACCCGGGCTGTCACCACTTCATGCACAGTTTGAATACAGATGCATTCGGAGGCACAAAAAGACACGTTACAGGAACTGAATAATATGAATTGTGAGGTTAGTAATATATGTATACAAACCTCACAATGAATAAATTAGAGGTGCAAGATATATTGCTGGCTGATTTATATGGTATAACTATATAGTTAATACCAAATAAATCAGCCAGCAATATATCTTGCACCTCTAATTTATTTATCCTGATTTATGGCATTTCATCATTCACTCATAATTCAAAAACATCAATGCTTTGTCTCTGACTGTGTTGTATTCCCCAAGTATTATTGTAATCTTCCGTGGTGTGAATGCATTATGATTAACAGATTTATTTGCCAACATAATGAATTAATTAAATTTCAAAGCTCTTTATGTCAGTCAGTTATGAATCATCTTTCAGTGAAGCTCTGCCTCCATGACAATGGAGCTAGATTTCTTCATATGCATCTGCTGTTGCCGTATTTATATTAGATGCTATACCTGCTATATAATTATGATGAATCGACATGTCTGGATATTATCCATTTTAACAATGCACAGTGCTGCTAACAATATTGTTAACTGGCTGTATAAGGTCACATGTCAAGTAATGAGTCTGACCACTGTAATTAGATACCATTTCTGCTTATTGCAAATAGCCATTTTCCAATTTATAGCCCATCATTGTTTGTATAATTTGTTTATTAATTTTCTAGTTTTCTAGACTGACAGAGCCTGTGTTTGCATGCATTTGAATTTTCAGAAAACTTCAGTTGGAGATATCCTGAGATATTGGAGTTCAGTTGCTTTTGTCTTACCTCAGGCTGTTGAAGATGGATAATTTGAAATGAGCTGTTGTGTGAGTGTTCATGGTGTGTGAAAATCAAAAGTTAGCAGGATCAATACTGAGCCCCGAGGTTCAAGATTGTGTGAAATCAATTCAGCCAATTGCCATTCAGCATGACAGAGCCTTTATGACCTTTAACCCTCACATGCTCCGTACGTACACCGTTTCGACGTATCATGCTTGTGCATACGACCATCTTATCTTAATGCAGCCTCCCATATCTCTTTATTTCCTCTATAGTTCATACCAGGTCAAACTTTACTGTTCTCTAGAGGTCTTTCACAGCAGATACTTTTATATTCTCCATTCTTCTACCTGGAGAAGCAGATATACAGTAGCTAATTGATTGAATCATTTCCAGCATACCCTCTCTCCTTTCTCACAATTTATAAGGCTTTTAAAAAGCGGTGATCGACTCACATGATGGGTTTAAATGAAGCATGCAGGCCTCGTTTTGCTCTTTCACTTGTTTATTAGAGTCTAACTGGACCCATATAACAGTAAAGCTAATATTGATTTTGTCAAAAAACACTCATTGGCTCGTTGTTACTATTAATGGTTGTCAAAACAGTTTGGACTTCCTGATAGCATACTTTCATTCCAAATCTGACATCAGACTTCAAAAACATCTCTTTTAAGAGCTCTTTAAATAGTTTTAATGTCTTGTCAAAAGATCTAAGCTGTTATCATATCTTATACAGACAATACTGCACTTAAAACCTCTGTCAATAAGCTTTTGAAGCAATTTTTCCCCCAAGTCACATTTACAAGTATCTGTTTCTGGAGGTTATGTGGATTTTTCCCTTTTTAGACTTGAGAACAAACTTTTTCTTCAGAACAAAAGGTTTGCTTTTCACGTTGTCCTTTTCTTTTGCTCACAGCATGTCAATGAGATCCTAAAATGCACTTTAAGTAATTACAAATAGAAGGCAAGCTTTAGGCCCATGGGAAGAAAACTTCTCACACTCAGCCCTATGTAATGATTCTTTAGTTCGTTCATCATTTCCTTATCTCATTGAGCTTCTAGACCTGCGGCAATGACTGTACCAGCCCAGCCCTTGCTTGGAAATCAAGGGCTTCATAATTCAAAAGCGACATGCTTTTTTGTAGTTTAGCTAATCATTTATGGATTTAATAGTGACTGAATTTGCTCTAGTTTTTGTATGGTCTTGCAAAAGGTGGGGGAAAGCCTTAGTTTAAATGCATGCCAATAGATGAAGCGGTTATGTTAATTGTCCCCGCGGTAAGAGCGGACAGCTCTAAAGTCCCTGGAGTATGGCAGGGTCTGTTGATAATTGCTGTATCCTGGGTTTATGCAAATTAGCTAAGTGGCTTTTTTTCCATTAGGACTGTGAATCTAAATAATGACATAAATATGGAAAGATGCAAATAGACAAACAAAATAGTTAGAGTTTTAACCTCCTGTACTGCCTCTGGGGATAAACCCTTACTGTACAGAACACCTGAGAGCGTGAACAGCGGTTTAATTCAGGATTCACAACCGCCCACATTATACTGCAGCATTTCAAATGATCTCAGCATACGGGGCAACACTTTATAAGATTAGCCCATTCAGCCGTACTTATTACCACCCACATGCATGGTAATGATTACATACATATTAACTTCACCCAAAACATCAGTTATAACTCATTATTTTTGACCTCAGATTCAGAATCATTAGCAGCTTTAGGCTACAACTTGATATTGTTACGCTAACTTTGCATTTAGATCTGACATGCGCTTCTCCAATTTTAGTGGAATGAGACTAATCAGATCTTCTGGAGGAGATTTCCTACTGCGTGAACCCGCTGATTTCATCGGCAGATAAACTGCAAAGCTGCAATATCATAAGAGTTTGGGCATCTTAATCACAGCCCCCCTCTGCTGCTTCCCACACAGCGGGAGACTCCTACTGGAAATAACGGCCCAAAGTGGATGAAAAAAGTCTTTGTCAAGTGCTCATTTGAGTAAAAGGCTCTTATCTCTTTCTTAAAAAATGTGTAATAAGGATTTCAAGGAAAATTAAAAAAAACATATTTTAATTGTGTGAATTAAAACATTGAAGTGTATTGTTTGAGTGCTCTTTCTGTTATCAGTGCTTCAGAGGCAATCTTTCTTGGCTGTAATGAAACAATGATCTTGAGAGAATAGAACCCTTCACGGCTTCCTCGGGAAGACATGTTGTTTAGGGAACCTTGACTGGTGGTTCACCTCATGGAGTGACATACTGTCTGCTTTAGTGCCCATTATCTGATTGATAATCATGGCATGAGACGGGATATAAACGTATAAATGAGGCTCAGCATTGTTAAAAATGTCAGCTGTCAATGTGACCTTGAGTGGAGGAAAGAAATTTTGCCCAATTCTGATGTTTGATAAATAAAGATGTCACCAAATGGGGTCATGGGAGATTTATATGAACTATCTTATTTATAGCTTAATTTTTACAGCTGTAAAATAAAAGCTCTTTTAAATTTTTATTTATTTTTTGTTCTTCAACCTTCTCTTTGGATTTATCACAGCTTATGTCTCTTGTGAAGACATACTCCAACGTTTGCATTGGACAAATAAACTGAGATGAATTGAGTGGTGTACAAGCCTTCTGTGAGACATATCTGTATTCATATAATTTTATTATTTTTTATGTACACTGTAAAAGAAATCTCCATAAAATGTATGGTAAAAAAAAACAGCAGCTGTGGTTGTCAGAACTTTACCGTAAAAAATGCAGTAGCAGTTTAGTTTACAGTTCAAAACTGTATTAAGGTTTATATTGTAATAATTACGGTTCATAACTGTTTATTTTACACACTGTAAAAATATTCCATTACATTTATGGTAAAAATACAAAAACAAAAACGTATTTCATTAACTGATATAATGTTAATTTACCAACCTATTGAAGTACTAATATCTGTTTTGTACCTTTTGTAATACACTGACAACCACCAAACACAGTGGTGATGAGTCACATGATGAATCAAAGCTCATCACAAGCTGAGAAGGACAATAATTTATAGAAGGTACACACAGTGTCATTCATTCACAAACACTAAACACCATCATGGTAACACACATGAAATTTTAAAAATGCAATAAACATTAATTTAACAACATTAGATATAACATAAAACCCAACATAGCTGATTAGACAAAACTAAGAATCATAGTTATTTCAACGAAAATACATCAAATGTGAAGTGTCATGCAGGGAATTGTGGGAATGTCAATTTATGTATTTTACTGTAAACTTACATTAAACGTACCATTTAGATCCATTACAGTTATTCACCATAAATAGTAAGGAAACTTTCTGTAAATCATTTAACTGTTTTTCATCGTAGCATTGTAGCAAAGTCTTTTACCGTTAAAATCACGGTCATTTTTTACAGTGTAAATATTCTTTTTAGAACCATTTTTATAGCTGTAGGTTTGGCGATATACTGTAGAAAGAAACACAGAAGATCCAAATGCGAGTTAAACAGTTTATTTCTCACAGAATACTCAGAAAGTATATAAATGGCTGAGGTGATGAGAAGCAGGTGGCTGCAGGCGTGCTCCATGACACAGGGACAGCAATGGGCAAACGAAGGCAGGAATCTCAGAGACAATCACACAAAGACAACTTCACTAGCTACAAGAAAACCACGTCCAGAACCGACAGGGAGAGCACGACAGAACCCCAGTAGCACCTGCAACGAACTGACAAACAGGACACGCAAACACACACACCTTAAATAAGGCGCTAGATGAGAAACAGCTGTTGCTGATAATTAAATCAGCACACTAACAACAGGTAACAGGTAACGCCCAACCATACACACACACACGAGGGCGAGTCAGTGAATCCATGAACTGTGACAGTAAGTTAGGCCTACATTACCACTTGGAGTCAGTGAGCTTTTTTAATGTTTTTGAAATGTATTTTATGCTCACCAAGGCTGTGTGTATGTATTTATTTATTTTCCAGTAAAAACAGTAATATTGCAAAATATTATTTTAATAATTTATTCCATTTTGATATATTATTAAATGTCATTTATTGTATGATCCAACAAAAATCATTGTAATATGCTGATTTGGTGCTCAAAACAATTATTTTTATTATCAATGTTGAAAACAGTTCTGTTATGTAATATTTTTTTTGTTGATTTACAGATTAGATTTTTGGTTACAGTGTAAATGTATTAGCTGTCATTTTTGATCAATTTAATGCATCCTTGCTGAATAAAATTAGTAACCTGTTAAAAAATCTCATTGGTCCCAAACTTTAAATGAGTGTGACTGACTGAGTGCCCTTAAAGTATTAATCCACTTTCAAATAAAATGTTCCTGATAATTTACTCATCTCAGTAGAATAGGGAAGGCGTAGGACATACAGTATAAGCTTTTTGAAGAATACGGAAAGTGGAAGCACGTACAAGGCAATCACTTGTGTTTATAAAGCAATATACAGTTGTATTTTTGTAGAAAATGACCGATTGTTTCGCTAGATAAGACTGTTATTCCTCATCTGGTATCGTTTAAAGCCCTTTGAAGCTGCACTGAAACTAATTTTGACCTTCAACCGTTTGGAGGCCATTGAAGTCCATTATAAGGAGAATAATCCTGGAATGTTTTCATCAAAAACCTTAATTTATTTTCGACTGACGAAAGAAAGACACGAACATCTTGGATGACATGGGGGTGAGTAAATTATCAGGAAAATTTTATTTAAAAGTGGACTAACCTTTAAATTGCTAATACTGTCTGTACTTTCACACTTATTTTTAGATATTTTTTCAGTCAATAATAATTAAATAACTAAATAGTAAAATAGTGTGTTGCTTAATTATTTTAGACAGGTGCAGTGTAAAGTCACAAAATGTTTCAGAAGTGTTTAAAAGGTTGAGAACTCTTGCAGTATAGCTTTTGACACATCTGCTTTTGTATTTGCACTGTATACATAACTCTGAAACAGCATACAAGCACGTAGTTGCCTATGATATATTGTGAGTTTAAATCCATCTGATGAGTACGGAGAATCAGATTGTGCCTTTTATTTGTCTTGCATCGAGCTACATCATGAAAGGAAGAATATCTTGTGAAGACTGTACATTTAAACTCACACTCATGAATAATTCATTGTTTACAAGGTAGATTATACCAAGCAGTCGGCTACTCTGGCGATGGCTGTTAAAAATCTGACTGTGTTCCCTTTGATAATTTGTTGACATGCCCCCGCTGTTGTTTCGAAAATAAAAATGACCTCACTGGAAAAGTGAAGGTCAGGCAGAGCTTAATGAAGGCCCTGTTGTCCTTTCCCATTGATTTCTCTGCTAGCCTGGCTACACACAGTCCGACTGGCTCAGAGTTGCCATGGTAAAGGTCTTTTGGCAGAGGATGTGTTTCCTGGATGGAGTGCCTTGTGGAATTTGTAAATGTGTGGTACCTTCGAGCATCATTATCCCCTCCCCCCTCGAATTCAGCTGGCCAGCCGCACATCGGCACTAACTGGAGCCCTAAGCATGGTCCTTGTGAACCCCATTTGATGTGATTTTTCAGTGGATACGCAGATCAATATGAATGAAAAGCGAAGCAGAACAAATAGTTTGGCTCTCGCACTGACATTCTCTGGTGTTATATGGGTGAATCTTGCTGCCGAATGACATTCTCAAGACATTTATGTAATAGGTGTCCGGTGATATTAATGTTAATCACGGTTTTCTGATCAAAACTGAGGCAGCTGACATTTAGATCAAAATACCATGTAGTATATATCAAGGTGAGAATTAAACAGCTCACTGGCCATCTTGGATTGTATAGCTCAAAAACAGAAGCAGATGACAGTTGAATGTGTTTGTGTTAGACGCAAGGTTTACGATGCAGAATTTTTATCCGTTCACAAGTGTCAGAGAGGCATTATATGGATCATATCTAATCTCAAAGGATTTTCACAGCCTTAGAGTGATTTATATCAAGATTTCCTGTGAAATCCAACTAGGAGAATGTCACAGATTATGTACATTGACCTTGACGTGAAAATGCAACTTTAATTACACAACCTAATAACTTTTTGATGCAAGTTAAGTGGATAGTTCCATGCTGTTGACACAATTCTTCTCTGTCAGCTCGGTTTTAATTGACACTAATGATCTCCATGGCTCAGCAGACTTTCTTGAGTTTGAAAAGTGGGAGGTTGCCTTTTTTTTATTATAGCTGTGTTCAGAAATCAAGGTAAGGAAACGATCTTGGACGCATTGCATGACAGAGAACAGTTGGAAAGATAATGAGACTGAAGCGGCTTGAACAGCTGTTGAGCATCCGGTTAAGGCTTGAATTAAATGCAAAGTAATTCATTTTTGAAGGTTATACTGGAGCTTCATTGATTCAGGCTCATTAATGGTCCTCACAATTGTACAATGCAAACCCTAACGCTCAAAATAATTAATTGGTTTGAGTAGGCAAACTCAATTTAAACAAATTGGTTCAATCAAATTAACTTTTATGAGTATTTAGAATTGTCTTTTTCTTTTGAGTTTCCGAAACTGACACATTTTAAGTAATCTGAATTGTTTCATTATTTTGAGTTTTATGAACTTATTTCTTTTAATTTAGACAAACTTAAATTTACCTGAAACTGGGCTGAGATTTCTATTTCCCAGCATGCTTTGCCATGACACTTGAAAGTGTAGTGTAAGTATATTAAAACAATTGTTTTCTTCTCTTTGGCTTTAGCTCTCTTCCCTCTCTTCATCTCTT